>QNGE01006825.1:0-27820 GCA_008508345.1 Paragonimus westermani
GCCTCGAACCCGTGTATCAATCGCTGAAATCGCTGAAAACCAGTAGGATGACCTTCAAAGCCCCGTGTAGTCTTTAAGAAGATTCTGAAGGCCGTTGTTGGCTTTGTGGGATGAATCTGCATTCCTTTCAAATAAAACAGGAAATAAATCGATTTGAATGTGTGCATCCATGTATATATGCTGCATATGATATTCTGGATCAGATAAAAGATGAGGGACAATCTAACAAGTTGAGGAATTATTTAATTGCCGTTGAAGATGCATTTGTAAATAGCCAGGAGTGGACCTTGTGCAGATCGGTCTCGGAAGTTCGACTAGTAAGATATTTCCGCATTATTAGTAACGTAAGCAGTGTTTCATTGGATCCCAATCAAGCGGTAAATCTGCGTTGGTGCATTATTTTCTGACTGGTATTTTCGTGAAGGATGAATCGCCGGAAGGTAAACTCTTCACAGTGATCCCTTAACAGTATTATTTCATTTTACACTTCATTTTGATAAAGTTACAGTCAGTTATTTTCTGATCCTGTGTCTATCAGTTTTGGCGCCACCCTCTGGTTGACAGTCTTCTAGTCGTTAACATCCGGTCAACACCTGGTCTACAAGGCTTGTGGGCTGTATGGGCCAGAAGTGGGCTGGAGGTCGCGGGTCCAAATTAACCGGATCTGGTCAACTTGTCTTAATCATTTGCTGACTGGTATCTGTTGATTCGATAAAGCATAATCAAAAAGAGGACGTGAGAACGCTCTTGGGGATCTCAACTAGTCACACGGCCTGAGGACGTGGTTGTAAGGAAACAGGTTGGGCGCGTAAGGTCTATTATAGGTAGGTGGGCACGGGATGATTGTTTATAAACTGCCACAATCTAATTAGTTGTTTACATTGTCTGAACTACCCGTTGCGTTCAATTATATTCATATGTGGTTGACTTCTGTGCTCATATCTTTCGAAGACCCTAAAGCACATTTTAATAACTGTATTCGCAATTTGTATTGGCAAGGAGTATTTTGGGTACGCTGCGTAGAGGACAATGTGTGTCTCGTTTATAGCTTGTTCCTGAGTAAACCCGCTGACCATCCAGTAAACTATTGATAACCATGCGGTTTTAGCCTAGGCCGCTCTTGATGGCTACAGCAGGTTTTGGGGGTTAGTTGCAAAGTTGATTGCGTCTTTAATAAAGGGTAATCTAACGGCTCATTATATTCGTCTTTAGAAGCGCAACTAAAGACTTCTGAAGGAAGGTCGTTCTCTTGACTAATGACCATATAAGAAACGATTGTTTACCGGTAATCGGTCCAGAAAGAGCCTGCATGGCTTTTTGTCATGCGCTCGTTGATCGCTGTTGACAGCTGCTGTGAAGAGCTGCTCTATTAGGACTGCGCTAACCTGGTGTGTGAATCATAAGCTTGTCTCCGATCGATCTTTCCCTCTTGATATTGTTTTGCATCTACACACCTTTCCCCCCATGGGTTTGTTTTCGTTGGCTCATTTCCAGTTGACTGGTGTCCTTTTGCTTATTCCAGTCTCTCATAATCCATTTTGAATTCCTTCATTTTGAATAACTTGTGAATCCGTCTCATTCGCCTCCAAGGTGAGGTAACTTGTTAAGTGCAATTTTGTTCGATGATACTGTATACTTTCGAATCCTTTCGACTGCACTCACTTACGTTCTTCAGATTTAAAAAATAGTTCCGTTAACCCGACCGTCCGAATAAGTGTTAATGGAAATGCCGAATACGCGTTACTGAATGAATCATCCCCAAGTCACCATCCACTAAGGAGAATGCCTATCTGGAGTTTGCGTTCAGTTAACTAATGAATGAGTTCTGTTAGACTGGCAGCTGCTTCGTTAAGTAATGTGAGATGGATCATCTCAGAACTCATTGCACTGTATGACTTAACCTTGAATAGAAGTTCAACGTCTAGCACAGTGAAACTCGACGGTAACAATTATTTGCCGGAGGTTCAGGGGCGGTAGGACTGGATGCCAATTTGGTGGTGCGACGTTGCAGACTGTCTTGTAATATTTCCTGAGTAACTCGGCCACAATCAGGGAGCCAGATGTAGACCTAAGCAGCTCCTCAAGTCCTTAAAATCAGCCTGATTAAAATTCCGGCAGGCGAACATGAGGTGTTGGGTATCATGAATTAACTGCGATTCCCGGTAATTTATTGAACAGACACAGACAGTTCGTATATACTCACTTGAAAGCTACCTCCTCGTTGGATTTTGCGATAAAAGATAAGGGGGATTGCGAGGAAGAGCCTGGGAAAGAAGGCCTAGTATTGAGGTGGGTGACGGGGCTTGACTAGGCCTGTTCTGTCGGCCCTCCACCGAGGCTGAGGGCAACACATCATCGCCAGTACATACGTCAGCAATCCCACAGGACGCTTGGCTAGCATTCATGGTGTCGCAACTTGAGACCCCTGCGCCCCTGTCAAATTCCGCTTTTCGGGAAAGTGGTTAGAAGTTTTCACACACGAAAAATTTGACTTCCTTGTCTGATGGGTTCGTGGTATGAAAGAAGGCAATGTGCGGAGCTTTGAGTGACCCTGATAAAAATACCTATGGGGGCGAGCTAACGAGGTGCATTTTGAGCCGCAGGAGGCCGCCCCAAATTGCTACTTTGGTTCTGCATTTTGGGTAGGACGAATTTTCTGCTGGGCTGCTTGGTGGGTTTTTGGGGTGAGAAACTCTGAAGACTGTTTTGAACGGTTTCTGTGCCCTCAGCATTCATACTTGTGCTTGCTACGTCGGTTTTTCGAATGACCAAACAAACGGTGTCTCTGCTTTCCACAACGGGCACAGATAAATCAGGGGCATAATCCATGCTCGAAATCCCCGGTCTCAGCTTCCAGTCAGCCATGACTCGTAACTTTGACTCGGTCGACTGCTCGCGCGTCACTCTGTTTTGTGGACAGCGATGGAAAGATACGACTTTTAGATAGTCGGCGGTGGACTTCGAAGCCACTGTTTTTCCCCACCACGGCCTCGAGCCTGAGCGTTGCTGGTAAGGTTACCAAAAGGCCGAGTGGCTTTTTAATTGTCTTAGTGCATAGCTTGCTCGCGGTTATCACGTTAATGACTTCCAGGAATAATGAAGATCCAAAACCAATTTGGCTAGGTCGGTTGAAGAAGGTTCTGTGGGAGAGCCGCCTCTGAGGGCTTTCTCCTTCAATTTTACTGCCACCTCTTCTGTATGTGCAGATGGCAGGTCAACGGGCCACTTGGCCATTGCAACACTAGGAAGGGCTCGCGCTATATATCCATTCAAAAACCGCAGTGTTGAAGTCGTCGTCCATTCCACACCTCACGGAAGAAATAGAAGGAGGTACAGAACCGAGAATGGCTTCACACTCATAATAGCGGGCTTTCTGAGTCAGTCCTCCTGTCGTGTGTGATCATTCAACAGCAAGGCGGGGCCTCGGCCCTCGTCGAACCTGCAGCTCGAGCAGATAAAATTGGGAGCTGAAGAGGCAGGCTGCTTGTTCTGATGTTCGTTGAGGCTAGTGAGTTCAAGTTGATGCCACTCCCGGCCTTAGTAGCACTGCGTACCGTTTTGCACCGACATCTCACACCTGTACCGGCCGGAAGCACTCGCTGCATCTGACAACGTCTGCTGAGTCCCAGTACCGCTAGATCTAACACGGGTCACCGTCGACAGGAATGAGCAGTAAACATTTTATAACGTTCAGCCTTCGGTTATTCGTGAAGAAAAACAGATGCGAAAAAGCGGAATAATCTTATGCCATGTTACCTATTTTGTTCAATTCGGAGCGAATAAATGCGTTGTTCGATAACCCATAACAGTAATCTTGTGCTATTTTTTGATACGTGATGCGCCATTGGGGCAGAAATGTGAGCGCACAATGACGGCTGGAAAATGTGTGGTGTAATATTCCAGTTGGGTCAAACACAGGTTACAGTGCACACAGTGTCTAACGTTCGCAATCGAGCACAAATCGATCTACCTTACAGAATAGAAAAAACCACGAATCAGAAAGAAACGTGTATTAACGCAACTCAGATACTGAAAGAGTTCGATCAACAACGTGTCCTTGTGCATATATATATACGGGGTCCCACGGTCCGGGAGTTCCCACCAATCAGACGTGGTCTCACGCTCACTGACCGCCGACCTCAGGTTCTGGTTGGTCACATTCTTCAGCCCGTTGCACGGACGCGGCCAACCCACGTGTTCGAGGACCTGAAAGGAAGCGGAAGGGAGTATGTGTGGCAAAACAAAATGGCGGCGCACTACATGCTACTACAGTAGCAAATTCCGATTTACCCGCCTGTTGAAGTTGTAAGTTTTCAAAGTGTGAATGCTGAAGCAGACAGCAGGATTTGAACTTTCAGGGACACCGTACCGTTTTGCTGTAAAACGGCTGAATAATAAAACGGAAACTGTGCAATGAATGTGGAAATAGTTGAGAAAAGTGAGCGAAGGAGAAGGTGAAAGCGAACGACAAACATATAGGTCGGCGGAGACATATACACCCGGCCTCCGACGACTGTCTTGGACAAGTTCAGCTTTTGAGCTGTTTCCGGAACACATCGACTGATAGTGCCAGAAGAGTCGCCGCTGGTAGTGCATTCTATGGTGAATATATGCGGGCGGTAAAATTGCCACCCACACAATTGGTTACTGCCTTGTGTGAGGATGTTGTACCTACGGCTCTTGAGACTCACTGTATCGGCGAGTGTAAAGGATTTCATGGAGTGTTTCGTGAAGCAGGATTTTGCATGCTAATACTCGGTCGCTTCTAAACGCTCAGGAGGTGGGAAAAGTGGTTCCAGTTTTGACGGACGGTCCTTATATGACAAGGAAGATAACCCCCTAGCTCTGCTAGTAGCCCTGCTGTGGGTAGCATCTAGAGCGGTTACGTCCTTTTTTCGGTATGGCGCATGTGGCTAAACGATAGCTCCCCGTAGCGGTTTTAACAGTGTGCTATAGATACGTGGGAAGTAACCGGTTAGACAACTTTTAAGAACCCTACTGATCATTGTTAGCCCGCTACTGGCTTTCTTTACCACCAGCATAGCGTTGGTATTGAGAGAGTTCCTACATAACAACAGTAATTTGATCACAATCTTAGTAGGTAGTGGCTAAGATGGCGTAACCGATGTGTCATATCCTGCTAATTCGATGAAGAGTGTGCATAGTCTTTCTCTTTGATGTGTTGAAGAGCAATCGATTTACCACGGACTATCAAAGTACGACATCCGCGTCCCTTTGGGAGTCTTACGCATCTTCAGCATTGCGTTAAACATGCCAAAGCTTCGCATCATCACCGTAGCTCACAGCGGATGAGTTACTTACATCTGAAAGGTCTTTGGCGTAGGCTAAGAATAATAACGGGCCTAGTATACAGCTTTCTGATAAGTCAATATCGATGCTCAGTGACCGAGATAACTCGTCAACGTTGCGTTATAAGCAGATTACATCACGAAATTCTGCAGTGTTCAGTTCGTATGGCAAGGTGCCGTGACCGACTTTATCAAACAATTTCGTCATACCAAAGAACCTAATATCAACTAGAATTCCTTCGTCGGCTTTAGTCCACGAGTTGGCCGTAACGAACGGCTTGGTCCTGCCAAAGTGACCATTTCTGGGACCGTGCTGCTCAGGTGTCAACCCTGGCTGGGTATTTAAGCGTCTCGTTGCTAAATCGTCTTCAAGCTGTTAGATAACATTGCAGCCAATCCCCGTTTCCGGCGTTCGTTCTGTCCTCTCCCTTGCAAGTGGGAGAGTTGGTGCTTCCAAATGGTTGGAATACACCAGTTAGACATGTAGTTAGAAGAAACCGGTAGACGAGTCCTCCAGCCTATCTGTGCATTCTTTCGATATAAGTGGAGGTGCCCTATCAAACCCCTGTAACTTGCAGAAATTTACATGTTATACAGTGATGACTGACCTAATGGTCAGGGTCATGCGAAAAACAGGTAATTTTGGAGTGGTAAATATTAAAAGACAGAAGATTTCGCTGTTGTTTCGTGTGAGTAGCGCGGGAAAATATATAGAAAGTTTGTCGGGGTGAGGAAAAAGAGAGATCTGCGACTTTTATTGAAAAAATGGAGGGGCATCTGGCTTAGTGGATTGCTCAGCACCCGCGGAATGTTGCCACTGTGAGATTTTGGGTGGCCAGAGTTTGTGGACTGTTTTCCAACGTTGGATATATTTGCAGAACCAAGGATGAGACATATAACTGCGTGATAAATAGGAGCATGTAAAATGGCCATGCGGACTACGGCAGATAATAAAGTGTGTCGTTTTTGGAGAAACATTTGTGTGAAGCAGGTAGTTCTGTGTTAATTGATGAAATATATGGCGCCAGGAACTTGCTGTTATCATATGGCGCGAGGAGAAATCGACTGACAGCTTCTCTTAGTGTATGGTCATTGCCGAATTTTGATATCACTAAGCTTAGTACGGCCGATATATGAGTTGAAAGGGATACTTAACAATGCAGGAGGATCGTCAGGTGGTATACCAAAAGAGGTTAGGTAGAAAAAAAGTATGGGGAATAACGCGCGATTTCTGGAGTAAATTAAGGTACACAGGTTAGACGAACCGCATGTTTTTCCTGATGGTTTTAGCATGTGACGCTTCTACGTGACGATCACAGACCACATACAGATGGCTATCGTTGAGTGCAATGTAACAGAACATTGGTGTGATAGGATTATTACGAACGCGCGTATATACAGAGGTGCATGTGGTTGTTGCACATAAACATGTTTTCGTGCTCATGCACAGGTTCCAAATGTACCTATTTATCTATTTAAACGTCAAAATCTAGACCACTACTTCTGGTGATGAAGCTAGTAGCACGAACGAACTCGAAGGATACTCAGCGCAATAGTACGTGGTATCGAGGGTTTTTACTTAAGCGTTATGGGGTTTATTTTCAAAGATGCCGTCCTGCGAAAAACAGAGTTCAAAAATGGGCATGACGGTCTTTAATACCAAAAACACTTCTTTACTCCGTTTAAATTGATATTTGTTCCCACGGTCTATGATCGTATATGGGAATTGGTTCCAAATATGAGAATATTCCACTAGAAAGAACTTGAAAGCAGTTACAATCAGCTTTAAAAGCCATTCAATTATACTCCTTGTTTCTAAGGCTGTATTTCAAACTATATTGCAAGCGGATCGCAAAATTAACAGTGGACCTATTACTGTAAACTAAATTATGCAAGAAGGCGAGGCTCAACTTGAGTCGCCGTTGCCAAAGAGGATAGAGTGCAAACCCCAGGCAATGTTCGGTGCAGCTCAGATAATATTAACATTTCGGAAAAATTTCGTGAATACGCATCGGAGACCTTATAGAGTTGGCCTATCAGACCTACGCATGTGACTTTATATGAACGTGCAGTGCACTTATCAGGCTCGTGCGTATAGTTTACAAAGATTTAGTGGGGCAGCAGGAATCGGGAATGCATTCCTGGTGTGGACTGTAGTTCGTCTACTCTTGGCTATCAGGAAAGATGTAATCAGGGAAACTGAATGCATCCGAATAACTTATACCCAGTTTGCGCACTGAGATGGTAGTTGTTACATACATCCATGTGCTTGCACTGTGACTGTCTAGTTTTAAAAAGTCCTCTGATATATGACGACGCTGAATCTACTAAATGAAAATTTCTTCATTCATGTTTGACACCAGGACTCCAATAACATGAAATCTCCCTCTACATTGCCCAAACGAGAATCCAGATTTCCAACAGGAGAGTGTATACAATTTTGATGTCACCGGCGAAAAAAGATAATGTGCCGTGCTTGTTAATTTCACATGACACGTATATTTTCGTGAGAGAATTTTGCGGTCCAAGGATCCTCCCTGGAATCGCTCCACTGGTGACTGGTCTGGGCATGGGACAAGTATCTCGTGTTTTCACTGTTCTTGTGTGGCCTTAAGGGTATTAAACAAACCAGCTAAACAATGGATCATGTATGCCAAAAATGCTAGTTTGGACATAAAGCGCTTAAGAGACATAGAATGAAAAGTTTCTTGCACGTCCAGAGAGTTAGCAATGACTCAACCCACAGCGGATTTCGTAACATGGTTAGGAAGTTCCGGCCGGTATGTTAAACGGGATCACTTGTCGAGAAAGCCATGCTGGAAGTGGTTTCGAGATTTTTGACAGTAAAGATGCAACCGTGTGACATTTTATATTTCCCAGCATTCTAGAGCAAACTTATGTATGGTTGATGGGGCGATACTTGCTGACGTCGTTTCACGAGCCACTTAATCACAGAACTCTCTTGCTATTGAGGAAAGGAACCGGGTGCTAAATAACGTGTATAAGGATTAGGCAAACGAATAAAGACTTCTTTTCCCTCGTGTTTGGAGGACAACTAGTTGGACACCTTCGATACCTTCGATACAGCGAATATAATAGCAGAGGATATAAATCGCATTACCAACGGTCTGTGCTATCAGTACTGTTTCCATTTTAAGTTATGATATTGAACGCCTGTCAGAGCTAACCTGTTGAAACCCTGGCAGTGTATCCATTAGACTAAGAAGTCCGATGTAGATAAGGGTTGAGATCGTCTAACCACAGGGTGCTGCGAAGTGGAGATATGGGGATCTGAAAGCTGGGGTGTTCTTCCCATAAAAATAAAGGGGCTGGCCGCTATGGTTCGACGCCACCAGAATAATTTCACCGGCCCTCTCCTCTTGGATCATACCGACTGCCGCTCAACGTCTGTTATCTTTTTGCGGTGAAACTCTCCCCATATGTGTGGCGGGATTAGTGACGCGCGTGTGCCTGAACTCCGTAAGGTGAATGTGTGCCGATCTAAGCGTTTTCCGGTTCTTTCTATTGCTTAGACAGATGGACGGCAAATATTTTTCCCATCATTTTTTGCATGAAGATGGGGATTTACGAAGACCACCGTTTTTTCCGTATCAGTTGACCATGTTATCTTTCGCTAGAAGCCCGCAGGGAAGTGTAAATTTTGGTTGGCTTACAGTTTCACATTTCGTCCTGGTTGAATCTGACTGATAAACGATAGAATTTGATCGTAGCGTAACCCTGTGCAATGACTGATCCCGGAGCCTTTTTCCATTTTTAGTACGATGACTGCATACTGTGTAGCTCTTGTTGCGCTGATGATTATAATGTAAATCAGATCTTACATACCGTGGTCTGACTTTCGACACATTCAATGATACTCAAAAAGGACACACAGGCACACGCGACCTGAAATACCTAGTTTTCTGGTACAGTGTGGCTGCTGCAGTGAAAGGTGCTCCATTTTCAGGTTTCTCCTAAGAATGAAGCATGTAGATGTTATCCAAGACTTTAACATTGGTATCTTCAGTGCGTCATATGTCAGAGTTCCTAGGAGGCGGTGAGAGTGTCTCGACAAGTGTTATCATCTTTTTTATGAGGCGAAACACTTACTAACTCTGGTTCTTCGAAAGAGTTATACCGAGACAAGCTATTCGAGTTAGGGAAGGATTTTTCAAGCTTACTTTTCCGCGGGAAAATTTCGTTTAGACTTAAGTCCAGGGGAAAGACACTTCCATGCCCCTTATAATTGTTGTCCCTTTCGGCCTCTTCCAGTCAGCGCAGGTAGCGCGTGAAAGCAAGCGAATGTTAGTGCTGGAAACCATTAAGTCAACCAGCATTAAGGCTTTGCTTTTTTCTAAGGCGGTCCTCACATCAGGCGCATGTCACGTTTAATTCACTCTCCAAAAGATGTTACTGCGTTCCGGCTTTCACTTGCAGTAGCGTTTTGCTTGTGGTGGCTAAGAACGGGTTACTGGGTATCCTAAGTAGCTGCCAGCGCAATTTATTAGGTTATCAGTGGCAGTAGGGAAGTTACAGAGTTAAGACAAGTCACGGTAATGGAATAACGTGACCCACAGGAGGTGTCCTCAGAAATTTAGGATGACCATCGCAATACCAGAAAGGTTAGAATATTGCAGAGTTACCGCGGACTGCTAAAAGGAGATCTAAGCCGCAGCGATGTGCACAGTACGACGGAGCTTAAGAATTGGATAAGAGATCCGTACGACATAGTCAAAAACTGCGTTAACATATGGAACATCCTTCCTCAATCATGAATTTAAATGACGAAATCAGGAAACCGGCTTTGCAAGATGGTAGTTCTCGTCAGTTGCTACACATAACAGCGCTGAACATCAAAAATACTTAGGTGAATTAGGCTCATATAGCGAGTCCATGTGTACACCGGTCCCTCATTGGTCACAACCATGGCTGACAGAAGTTTATGATCAACTGCTTTTACACATAATGGACTGGCTCACTACAAATGACAAGCACCGCTTCGAGTGACTCTAGGATGTCAGCCTTGTAATGACACATCGACATACGGAAAGCGTTTGCCGCGTCAACCACATGGCTGCCCTCCAGCAGTTTTCTAGCGATCAAAGATGCGGGCTTACGTGTTCCTCCATTTTAACGCAGAGGAATTGATCGGTTCTGTCAATGTGAACGTCACCGCAGCTGCAGATGAACTGGTAGGTAAAGTGCGCAAAAACTGAGCAGACAGGTGTGCACAAATTTTGCGTGGTAGTGCGAGGTGTCTAATCAGTTTTAAAAACACGAGGAAACAGTGCCATACGGTTGTAAAAAGTGAAACGTCGTCAGTTGGCAGAAATAAGAAAAATTCTCTATAATCCTCTCCGTGGCTGCTAAAGGTTGGTTGTGGCCTGTGGCTCACCATATCTGCCCAGAGTGTCCTGCCTAAGGACTACCACGTAACTCGACGTTCGGCGCAGCCAATTTCTGAGCTGCATATATATCCCTCAGAGATATTTGTGACGTGTCTATTTGTGTCGAACACCAGGATTTGACAGCCGTCTGTACTGTGCATATGGGAAGGGAAAAAGTTGCGAAACCTGACGACACATTAACACAATCCTGGACATCTTCTCTTATGAAGCATACTAAACCTTCTTTCGTCCGCTTTTTTCAGTTTGGAACCACTCAACACATTTTGCGCTCCATGCGGCGAAGTAAGTTCGTGAACAGCCAAAACGGTCGCAACTTGAAAACCGGTGTTTGTCATTTTTCGTTGGACTTTCACGCGGTAAATGTCAGCAGGTAGGTGCTAAGAAAAGTGTTCATTACATAATGACAATAAATAAAACCACACTTGGGTTTAAAACATTTGATTGAATTAAACCCTCTATGTTTGCAATCAAAGTGAGTCGACGCACAAACATTGACAACAACGTAATTGCTATGAAGTTACGAGCTTCGATCGGTTACATTTTCACTTGCGGGAAGATGCTTATATCATCTGTTCCAGTGGGAAGAGGACACTGTTCGTGCATTGAAACACAAACACCAGTCAGAGTGAACATACGATTTTCGCTGTCTTAGTGAGTTTTGAGTGGCTGCCTGGTCGCTTCCCTCATAATACATATCGCCGGTTTCTTTTCGTCCTCGTCAACCTGTAGTATTACTTGTGACTCTCGTGACAGGGCACCTTCCACCAAAGACTAGTTGTTTGCCGTAAACCTCTAAAGTAAAGGCGGTGGAAACCAATACCTAATCACTCCACTATCCCCAACATTGAAACAAAATTCGCCGAAAATGATCAACTAAGCGTTTTTCAAATCGTACCAGATTCCATCAGATGACAACTGATGTTCGCACCGTTCAGTTAGATTTTAGGAATTGCGAACGAGCCGGTTGAAGTGGAGATGTTGAGCGATAATTATTCGATGGTTGCAGAGCTCGCACCACATTGATCACTTAATTTATTCATGTTCCATCTCGAGTGGCAGTTAATCTGCTTATACCACGCGGTTATTTTAAGTGGAAAAATGCGATCAAAAAGTCTGCTTTGTGTGGGTCTTTGATGACTTACCACTGATACCACAGGCTGAGAAATCTCTACTGTACTTTAAGACGTCCAGTGACGAGGCGATCTTATTGTTTATTCCGCTAGCAGAAGAAAATCAATACGCGCTCCTATATTATCCGTGGGCAAGTTGGAAAACTTCAAATCAACACAAAATTGATCGGACCACGAAAGCTTACAGTAATTTTTCATCCGCAACGACTTAGTGAACTGGAGCTGTCAACTATGGCAAACTTTATTCACAAGCCTCGGCAGTTTGTCGGCAGTGATGAAATCCCAAATGGGTACGTGGACAGTCGGTCATTGTTCGTCATTGAACCTCGACACTCCCCGTCTTCTAGCGGATTCGGGCATGAAAGTTGAAGCAGCTGGCGTTTAAAGTCATTACCGATAGGCCTGGGAAATTGTGCACGGTGAATACGAAAGAAAAATTGTGCATAATTTTACCTGGTCAGCATAGTTAATTAAGGCTTCCCGTAACGAAGTGGTGGTTTCACCACCTCAAATACGTCTATCGAACTCTGAAACGTAAATACGTGGAATCTTATAACAGCCACGAAAACCAGCTCAGATTACCAAAATATTGCTTCGAAAACTTAGAGCCAATCACCTCTTTATTCTTTCGAAACTCAGCTGACAAGAAGCAACCACCGGAAGACTGGAAACAAAGTGAGACGGCACCGCCACGTGAAGGTGGAGCTTGGAGTAAATTGGCCCAATACTGATCGATTTATTCACTTTGCGTCCTTCCCAAATTGAAGAAGGGTAGGCGTGTCTTTCGAAACAGGCCGGTTGTTATTGGCTGCTTTTTTATCTTCCGTTTATACCGTTTAGTCGCTTAAACATGTACTCTGTGTGCCACTACACAAGAATGTGTTAAGGCAAAGCTTGAAGTATGAATAAGTAGAAATAATTGTGTATGTTGTGTCATTGAAAATGTTCCCCATATAGCTGGTTTATGTCTTAGTGAGCCAGTTTGGTGTGCATTGGCTGCGTTCAGTACAGCATTGTTACCCTTAAACTACTTGATCGGGCGTTTTTATACTGATGGTGTTGTACGACAGTGTGGTCAACTGTAGTTCACATGTACCTTCCTAT
Source organism: Paragonimus westermani (assembly GCA_008508345.1). Lineage (NCBI taxonomy): Eukaryota > Metazoa > Platyhelminthes > Trematoda > Plagiorchiida > Troglotrematidae > Paragonimus > Paragonimus westermani. Next base: position 12,952 of record QNGE01006825.1, read on the forward strand.
TGTTCATTACAACAAGTCGAGAATGCGCCGAAGTCGACAAACGTACAAGAATTCAATACAACTGCCAGCAAAGAGGACTGTCAATCGTTGGAAGCGTTGATGCATGTTAACAGTGGACTCCAACGATTCGTCTGATGATGGTTTCCTTAGGACAATACAAAGGAAAAGTAAGTGTTTTTCCACGTGCTATTTTCTCTCTTTAAATGACGTTGTTCTCAATGACGAAGGTAATAGCAGTTGGTCAACCGCGGGGGAATGTGGAGCAGTATCCAAATTTATAGAATGTGTGAACGAGTGGGTTTCAGAATATGAGATTCCCAGAAGAGCGGTTGAAGCACTCTCACGAATGATCAATCCATTGGCGAGATCTAGGCCAACTGATAATTGTTCTTTGATAAGAACACTTCGTGATTTCTCTTCAAAATCAATATGTGGTGGACAGTATACTCACTTTGGTTTGCAAACTGCGCTGTTACGTCTGCCGTATGACACAGCTGATGAATGCTGATGAAGTTGCCATCCAGTTTCAAATCGATGGTGTTAGACCTTTTAAGTCGTCGAAGTTGCAGTTATGGCCTGTACTTTGCAGATTCGTTATGCCATTGACAACTACCCTCTTCATGGTTGGCTTACTTGCTGGTCGCAGCAAACCTCGCAATGTGAACGAATATCTGTCTGACTTGGTAACTGAACTTTCTAATCAGATATCAGATGGCGTTACGGTCGGTAAACTTGGGCCCGAAACAAAGCTGATTAGCAGCAGCATTATTCGTGACTTACCAGCTAAAGCTTTCGTGAAACGCAATCCAGAGCATACCGGATATGCCAGTTGTGACTGCTGTACGCAGAAAGGTGTATACATTGACCACAAGGTTACTTATTCTTTAACAGACTGCCCCAGTAGTACAGACGACTCCTCCCGGTGTGCCAGGAAGCACAAGGAATCTCCGTTGGAAGCGCTGCCGTTAGATATGATACGACTATATGCACTCGGTTTGTCTTGGTGTAGTGCGCAAGCTGGCGTCACTGTGGCTGGGATCCCCGTGTAACAAAGGCGTGCGTTTGGAGATGGACGCGATTGAGAACGTGGATTCACGCATAATTGCATGCTCCCATCTACTCCGAGACGACCTACCAAGGGTGTGCCAAGGATGGTTGGAGTTCGGAAATTAGAAAGCCTGCGAGTTTAGGCAGTTTCTTCTCTATATCGGCTCATAGGTGTTGGAGGGGGCCATACCTTATGAGAATTACTCCAACTTCCTGGACTTATCCATAAGTATTTATGTGGTTGCTCATCTTGTCTTCCTGTCCGCCTTTACTTGAGTATGGAAATTCACGCCTGCGTAAATTCGTTCACGAGTTCTTTCATATATACGGAGCTGGGGAAATGACATACAATGTGCGCTCACTCATACATTAGGCGGATGAGGTCGGACATCACGGCAAACTTGACAGGTTTTCAGCGTTCCACTTCGAGTCGTACATTTACCACATCAAACTTATGCTGTACTCCCCATGCAATCCGGTAGCACAATTATACCGCCGGTGGAAAGAAGAGTGTACTATGGCCAGGGTGATTAAGACTGATCGGGCACTGCATGTTGAAGACCACAACAACGGATGCAAAATACGGAAGTTGCCCCTTAAAGGTTCATTTCTTTCGAACGTTAGTCCCAGTAATGTAATCATTGCTCACGAACTGCCCCATTTTATTGTGGACATTAGCCCTATTGATGTGAACCAACCAATTCTTTTTCGTAAACGTTTCGGGGTTAATGCTGACTTTTGAGTGCGTCATCCCATCATCTACGTTGTTCATATGTAAAGTAAACAAAGCCAACGATCACACGCACCGTCTATTTCTTTTCGACGTACTCTGTAAATGTGTTCTTTTCAATTCATCATCAATTTCACTTGTTATTCTGCTTTTGCACACGTTTTTCAAAACACCAATAAACATGAACTAATAAGACGTGCTTGTGAAGTTTTAATCCGCTGACGTGAACAGTGTTACCTGAAACTAACAAGAACCTTTCTACTATCATATATGGATAGAACAAAGTGCTACTGAGTAGTTAAATTGAGGCAGACAACAACGAAGATGTTGCTGTTATCAACAGCAGCTGGCTTGATGCTGATGAAAAACAGCGGTTTATCCACGACTACCTGAAACTGCTTATTATAGATATGCACAGAAACACTTGCAGCCGAGTACGGACGATCCGAAGTTACCAGTTACCAAACTGGTTATCATAAGTGAGCGAAGCTATTATGTAACAAACATAGCTATATTTCATTGCAGTTGACTTTGAACATGCCAGGGAAATGGAAGTGCGGTTATTGAATCGTTTGCTGACGACTCAAGTTCACACCGAGTTACGCGCAATCTATTGGTCCAGTAAATGCCTTTCAATATTCAACGACAGGGATAATCTTTCCTCGAAACGGTTAGCGAGAAGGTGCTCGTGATAACTGGATTCAATACTGTACTAATTAACTCAATGTACAAGAAAATTATTTCTTACCTCGAATGTGAAAATCCTCAGAAATCTAAGAAAGAAAGTGCCCGCGCAACAAATTGACAACCAGGCACCGATCAACAATGGTGGACTATAAAACGGGTTGAGCTCACTCAAACAAATGGCCATTGGTTTGATCAGAGCAAAACGACTGTTCTTGCATCAAGAAATGACGGGATTCATAAGTTACTCAAGAAAGAATACGGAGGAAGAATGTCTGATTTCGGTATTTGGAAGTTTACATGGCTCGGAATAAGTAGGGGTAAGGGAAACGTTCAAAGTATGTTGTGTGAGAACAAGGATGAGTAATGTATCTCATTTGGGGAAGAGAGCAAAGCGTTGGGCCACTTTTCAACATCAAGCAAACTTCAGCAATCTCGAAATAACGCAACAAACCTTGACAAAATCATCAATGGTACACATCCGGTAACCTGCCTTCCAGCGACGACACAATAAACATGGGATTACCACCAAAACGTCCAGTGTGAGTTGATTGCTGCTATCTGTCAACCAATTACCAGTATACGACCGAGGTTTACGGAAGATGACAGTGAAGTGGACGGCAGTGCAAAAAGAAGGAAGTGTGAGCCTACTCCGATAAGTTATTCAGTTCCATCATGGAGCTCCACAATGGAACATGGATGACCCATCGGCTGCATCACTTACGATGCACAAACCATCATCCACAACGACAGTGGTGAGGAAACCTTATCTTGGAATCTATTACTTGCAGAAAATGGCTTAGAAGGAAAAATCACTAAGAATGATCTACGAGAGATCCGCTCATCTTTTCTGAATGCTGTAAATGGTAACAGCGTGTTTTCCACCTAATACAATTCCTCAGAGATAGCCCACGGTATCAATGTGCAAATGAACTCACTACGGGCAACAATGGAACGGATGATTGCCGAAATAACGCGACTGGCGAATATAAAGACGTAGTGTTTGCCTTTACCCCTAACCTCAGTAACACAGTTAGAAGAAATTGATGCAAAAATGTTGCAGTGCAAGTTCCAATCCGCTATGGTGAGTGGTGAGGTCGGTAACCAGTTGAGTTTCATTCAGGCTGATTATTTCCAGGGTATCATTGTCCCCAGTACTGAAGCTCTTCTTCGTAATATGATGGAAGATTGATGACAAGGACAGTTGTCGCACAAATTATCTATTCAGGTGCACACAACAGGTTTGCATTCAAACGCACACAATTAAAGACATTTTCAATAGGTATGCTCTGCCATATACCTTCATTTCTTCACGTAACCAGGACAAGTACACGGCAGGACGGAATACGCCACCACCCCTGACAGTGCGCTCAATGAATACTGTAAGGCATGGTTACATTGCGCACGGGACAAACGGTCCACTCCACAATCGTCCACACAAGGCAGCGAGGACATCAACCTGGTAAGCTTGCGGTAACATGGTGGCATTCTTACTTACGCAGGAGAAGAAAGTGATCGTGGACCTAGACGGAGCGTACGCCTTCAACCTGGATGCCGATTAACATTTCGCATTTTGTCCCTGTATAAATAGTCAATTTCAATAAACGTTACTATTCTCTATCGTGCACTTTGTTTTCTCTTCGACGGAACCTGCGAAAAGGCCACGGTTAAACGGTTGATTAGTTTATATGGCTTCAGAAGTGAAGGGGGGATAAAGGTCCTATTAGGGTACGCAATGGGCTGATAATCAGCGGAAATCGTAGTAAGAATAGCGGAGTTCAACGTGCATCGTGCTGCTTTGCTATTGGTCCGCACAACCTCCATGCGTGATTGGCCGAAAAAGACGTAGTGGGAACGGCGTTTGCTGTGGACACTGCCGATTCCACTTCGACCACACCTGATTGGCCGCTTGAAGAAACAGCGGAAATCGTAGTGGAAAAAGGGTTTGTGCTCATATGGCAGATTTTAACACATAACACGAAAAGAGCAACACTAAGTTATGTTCAATTCCTATCACCGATATATTCGCGGGTGAAATCAGAGGAATAACAGACTTAGGGCCCTGCTAACACAATAAGGGGTGAATTATGGAAATTCCCTAATTTCTTCTAATAGACCAATCCGGAGACCATTTAGGGATTTGTTAGGGATTTGGGACAAAAGCCCTAGAAAAGCCCTATTATGCGTAGCGTAGAAATTTCCTGATTGGTCCATTCCCCGTGCTCTTAATCACCCCTAAATTAACCCGAATTAGCACTAAATTACCCCAATAATGCCCCAAATCAACCCGATTTTACTCATAACTCCACCCAACACCACTCCTAAATCCACCAAATTCCCCGATTACAACCTGAAACCGTGTAATCCACCAAGAACCTACCATATAACACTCAAAGTAAAACATAGCAGGAATGAATAGAAAAAATATATTGGAGTGGCTGGAAAAAAACAAAATGGAATGTTCTTGCAGACAATTCATCAACCCCCGCGAGGTTCCGTTTGCTGGAGAACAAGAAAGGTATGCATTGAAATAACGGCTTCCGAATAATAGCAGAGCTAAACATGAACAAAGTACAGCTCATATCAATGGTAAACTACATACATATGAACAATGGAGGGAATCGCTCATTGAATTATTTACGTAGCAAGTTATTGAACAATTGATTGAGACTTGGGGTGTGCACAACTGAAAATCAGAATCATGTTGAAACGCATGGCACACCGACAGACAACACGTAGTTTCACAGGTCGAGGTTCATTAATATCCCATTCACGTCACTCCTATTGGTTTCAAACCTGTCCTCATAGCAAGTGATAGAACAGTTGATTGAGACCTGGGGTGTGCACAACTGGACGCGGTTGAAACTCAAAATCATATTTCGTTCGATGCATACTTCTTCTATTTTTGGTGGCTTCCTTATTCGAAACTTCCCTCCACGGTCACAGGCGTCATAAAACCAACACCGCATCCACTTTTGTAGTTCATTCCGCCCGGTTTCTGTGTCCATCTCCTGGGATAGGACCGCTTCTATGTTAGTGGTATATATAAGATTACTTTCACACTGCACTAACCTTCTATTACACGCCGTAAGATGGAGTCCTTGAAGGAGATTTTATTTCTTCCTCCAGCATAAGTCATTTCCACGGCTAGCTGCGATCCAATGGTCTCCCTCATGCAACGGCGAAGCAGTAGCCTTGCAGACGGAGCACTCATGGATTTCAGATGGTCCATCTGAAAGTGTTCGAAGTATCAATCGTATACTTACCACAATTCCTCGGAATGTTTGTCTCTGGAGATTGTCTTCCAGCTCACGGAAAGCAGCTGCAGTGTTCACGGGTAGAGCATGTGCGCGGATCTCACGAACAGCCTGACCCTGAACGTCCAAATCGGGGAATAGTCGACGTTGCTGGAGACGTTCCTTCACAATGGCCATATCCTTCAGTAATTCTTGCATCATTCGCATCATCGTTGATAATTGCGAAGAAACAGTAGCTTCATTCAATGGTGAAGATGTTGCCAGAGGTGCCACAGATGAACTTGTGGACGGCTGTGGCAACGTTTGCAGTGACGTGGGATTAAGGGGACAAATGATTGGAAAAGAGTCGAAAAGTGGGCGGGAAGATGAAGTGGGGACGGCTAAACGAGGCCGGATTGGAGTAACCGCTGGATCAGTCGCCGCAGTACGAGAGTTGGGACGTTGGAGAGTGGGGATGCCCAGGGAGGAGGCAACGGGACTGCGGAAAAGGGTGACTGGAACGCCTTGAATGGAAGGCGCGAGTTTGTGGAACTTCTGCTTCCCCGAAGAGCCACCTGCCTCCAAGACGAACGCCGGATACCGCGCTGTTGTGGCACCAGTAGCACGCACAGGTGAACAGCTATCGGAGTCCTCGGATGATGACTGCGACAGAAGCTTCGTAGGAAGCTTACTATTAACCAATAAGAATTTAAAGGCACATCGGCATTACCTGGCCCTTTGACTCCGTTTTCCCATGCGGACAGTTACATCTGACGAATCCACATCAGATGTGATCTCTGCCTTCTTGGCATAACGACGTGCTTGCAAGTAGTCGTCTAGAAACATAAGACAATCATGAAATCATTACCTGTTGTGCTGATTACCGTCACTGATATCTTTGCGGAGTCAGGCGGGGAAACCCAATGGTCCCGCACAGCTGTGGTAAACTGAAGAGAGGGGTAATTTGGCCACGATGCTACGCCGCCCTCTATCCAAGTGGAACTGAGCACTGCGCAGCAAGGTTCACCATCCTCCAGAAAAGTGACAACGCTGTACATCTGAAGTAGAAGTTCATCAACATTTGCGGGGGACACGTGATAGATGAAACAAAATGCTATAAGTCTCGAGGGAAACTGTATTTAATTACAAATGATGTTATTTACAGGAGTGTAAAATGGGTATATATACATAACGTGAACGAAACGGGAAGAGTAAACCTTTGGCATCAATACGAGACGCACTTGCTGTTAAAATGTCTGATGATAAATCTTTGACAATGTACATATGCAAATAGTGAGAGGAGAAACTGTGGGTGAAGAGAGGTAGGAGCGTGGTAAAGGGGCGGTAACTCACAGTGCAATCCTCAGAATTAGGGTTAACTATGTCGACAACTATGCAGGGAACATCATTAATGAGAGCCACATTGTTCGGGGGAGTGGTTGTAAACAAAACGGAACCCTTCATTAACATCGCGCATCCAGGTACAGCAGGACAACTGATGGGTGTACCAACATCAGAATGAACGACTTCGACAGGAGCAGCAGCAGACCTTTCTAATAAACGTTTGTACAATTGTCTCACTGGACGCGTCGGCCCGTGCGGCATAGATTTCAATCTGTACATGAAAGACTCAAACGGAAAAGCAGAAAAGTTATCCAATGAACCATGTGTGGCCACATCATCCGCAAGGTGTTCCAGCGAATGCACATTGTATACCATCTCTGCCTGACCATACAGTTTACGATAATTGGATACGAATACGTGCATTAATTGTTTCGCAAAGTCACAATGAGTAACACTGAACGTGGGGTGACATAATATGTATATAGCAGCAGACAAATCTAAAAAGTTGGTATACTTATCACTGTCCAAAATATTCCGCAAGGCCACCGGTCCGATGTACAATAAAAATTGTCGGCATTCAGTAGCCTTCCAGGTCTTAAAGTCTGTCAGACCTCGGCACTTGCGGGGAAAGTCACAAGATAGGCTTTTCCGACATAATACAATCCGTTCGTTCACCCGTTGGAGTGCCTGCGAGCTTACGCGAACGCTCCTGGAGACCGGTCCCGACATCCAGTTGTTAATCATACGGCGGACAACTCCCAGACACACCGAATGCATATAGTCAATGGGAAAAGTGGAAATCATATCGACCGGTAGAGACATAAACGGGGAGAGGGACTTTGGGCGTGCGATGCGAAACGATGCGTCCGTTCGAAGCGAACCACTTTGCGGCAAGAACGTTACTTTCCGTTCGCAGTATACACCTCGTTGGTCACACTTATCACAGCCGTAGTATGCACCATGCCCGCGCACCTGTTTAACATACGAGCGAGCCGGTGTATCACAGATCACCGCTTTCAAACAGACGGTAATCGGAACATCGTTAATCTTTATGCCACTGCTTAACACATCGTGCAGTTCTTGCAGTGTGTCCAAGAGATATACGTTGACATCCTCAGGTTTGTTGCTACCTCCATACACACCAACCACAAACGGCTCGGTTACCATCGGCTCATTCAGGCGACAGAGCACAGGCCATATTGTTAACTTTCCTGCGTTCGATGGTGATAAACCATCAACATTCAGCTGGATTCCTACGGACGTCACATGCTGTAGCCGACTGCCTAGGACAGCATTCACAATGCCCTTAGCCAACCCCAAATGGGCATATTCGCCTGGATAAACGTCACGTATCGGCGAACTTCTCGGTGTCGACAACAACGTTCGGGCATCACTGGGTAACTCCGGTATTCTTTCTTTCAAGATACGCAAAAGTCGTGTCACCTGCAATTTAGGAGTGTTGCTGGAAATTGCCCAGTCGCGAAGGCGATCAACAACGCTAGCCTTAGGAAGATCAGATTCCGGATCTTGCACACCAGTTTGTGTTGAGCTGTCTAGTACATCTGATATCAGTAGTTTGCATTTGGAAAGTTTAACTTGCCTTCACAAAGCGGTTGTGATATGCGTTCCGGTACGGACGCCATAGAGGTCGGAGAGCGTTCGCAAACGTCTGCATTTTCCAACGATTCTTGTACATTACGGTTAAGCTGGGCAAGCGAGCGCTGCACATTCCGATAAATGGTGGAACGGCTGGCTAACGTTTTCGAAAACCACTATTGCTATGATGAATGAAATAATTTCTCGAACGCGGCGCGCATCACTAATTGAAGCGGTTCGGGTTCAGAAAAACAATGAGCGAGTTTTTCCGTACAACGAACATTTCCTGATTATGAATGCCATTCCTTTGTGTTATGTACTTCATACAGTATATAAACAACCTGATTAATGACGCGCAGGAGATTGCATATATTTTCACCCATCGACGCACTTTCGGTCAAAATGAAAACCTTAAATTACCCATAAACAGCCCTAATTCACCCCCAATTAAATCCCTAATTGGTGCTAGCAGGGGGGCTGGGATGGCGAAACCACACAGCAAGTACAAGAAGTGTACCAAACGTTTGCACCAGCTAAACCCGATAGTTAATATCCTGAATGCCTCAGATTACATCCACCATCGGACTACCTCTAGTCATGAAGTTCTCGTAGCCACTTGGACTTTTGTTGATACAGTAGCCGCGAAACTGTGCGAGCGGTTGCGCTTTGTGAGTAAACTGGTGGTGTTTAACGTACCTGATAGAATGTCTTTGTCGCTCGTGAAAAAAGTTTTACTCAAAGCCAGTGACATGAAAGATCAAGAGTGCTATTACCTAAGGCTTCACAAGAAATTACTGCAAAAGCGCTTTCCACTTTTGCTGCGGTTCACAGACGAACTCGCGGCGGACGAATTCGTCAAAAGCCAGGAACAAATCAGGCGTGGCACAAATTTCGAGGAGATAGAAGTGTTTGGTGGCAAAACCACTGCAGAGGGAAATATTACGAACCAGTATTCCCCAGGTAAAGAAGTACTCATGTGACACAGTCAGTAATCTCGTTAACTTGACTGTCGATCTCGACTGCTTCACGAGTTCGGCAATTTTCGAGGGGGAACACCTGTACGTCGCCCGCGCAGACGGATACCGAAAAGCAAGCCAAGTCTATCTCTGTTGACGTCATGCGTATTCGAGTTTCCCCACCGAAACCCACGGTTAACGATAAACACAACCAATGGCTCTCGACGACTTTATCCGTCAACTGAGGTGTTGACTGGAAAGAGTACTAGACCTAAAGCACCGAAAGTTAACTTGAGTACTCTGATTAGCAGCTTAAACTCCCCCGATGACGACGCAACTGGACAAGCACAGTCGTTTATTTCTTACGGTGAGTATTTTCCTCCATTACTGGAGTGACTGCAAATAGAAACGGCAGATTCAAAGCACCTGGTAAAGACTCTAAGCTTATTAAAGAATAATGTTTCGGATTTGCAATACAACTATAAATCAAAAGTATTTCACTAGCTCCAGGAATCCGGTTCTAAGAATCACATTCTAAGAAACAACGCTTCGCCGATTAAACTGCAAAATTTGTCCTTCACTGCTTTCAAGCCGGCCTACAGTCATATTAGGTTCCACAGCTTTCATCCACTACCTAGTAGCTTTTTAGTAGTCCCTCTTTCCTAAGAGGTATAGCCCGGCAAGTACGTCACCACCGGATTGCGTTACTAACCCAAATGTCCGCCAACCCAGTTCTTTTGTAGCGCATCCCTCGATATTGTTCCACCGCCAACTGGCCTCTTCCCAAGTCCTCATTCAATCATCCTGCCAAAACGATACCCTTCCAGCATTTCCTATCGTGGAGCCAAATCTTTGCTACACCCACTTGAATATGAGCGAAAAATTGGAACGTTCCACAGACTAGACCTTTCCATATGACATTTTGCGACCCACTGCCCCATCTGTCATGTAATTCTTTAGCAGTTTAAATGTTGTGCCTAACAGAAGGACTCCATTAATTTATTACTCATGACCGTAAGATCGTTGGTAAGTAAGATGTACGGTTTTGAATTCTATCTGTCATCTAATCTTCTTATCATTCTCGTGTCTGAGACGTACAGCTTCTCTGATAATCCAGACAGGTAGATGAGCATAATAGAATATCACATGTCTCATAGAGATCATCTCACGGGACGAGGCGGTGGGTGTAGTATTTACTCAAAAGAGCACTTTTCCACAGTAACACTCGATGAGTCTATTCTTCATAAAATCAAAGGTTCGTTGCGGTTATTGGTCTCTAATGTATCTCGCGAGCTGCTTACAGGGTGCATCTACAAACCGCCTAGTGCTACCAGCAATGGTTTGACTGACCTTATAGAGGTAATGAATCATGTATCAAACATGCCTCGCGAACACAAACTAGTAGGTGGTGACTTACACATGCCCAATATCTCCTGGATCTCATTCTCAGCTCCAGCAGAGCAAGCTGATTTTTTTTCATGCATTCAACTGAATGGTTGAAACCAACATGTTCTAACGCCCACCAGACACTGGCATATATTGGATCCCATACTCATAATTGATGTCTTGTCTGTAGCAATATCTATTCTAGAACGATTATCAGGAAGTAACCACAATACCGCCAAATATCTGTTTGATTTAAATATGGTTACCATACCGACAGTTGTATTCTACCATCCCATAAGTTCGTTGATTGAAATACATTAGATTACTGAGGAATAGTCGGGGATTTGGTTTATTCTCAAGTTGAACTGCACTCTCAATTAATCACAGCATCCGCATTCAGATAGACCTTCCAGCTAGCCTCTTTCGAATAGAAGCATTAGACTAGAGTTTCGCTCTCATTGGAGCTCGTCGCTAGTGCATATCCTTGTCACGGCCGGGATTTGAACTCCGGTCATTTCAATCGTAAGGCAACAGTGTTGACCACTGGGCCATTGACCTCACATCAGGCACGACCGAATTATCAAATCCGAATGCTCAACCGCTTTCGCTTATGAGCAATGATCAGGTTGCCCGATCGTCTCGAGGGGAGACACAGTAACTGTCCTGTTAACTCCAGTCGATACATTATTCCCCTCACAAAGATCCTCAATTTGGAATACCTTCTTTCTCACACCAGACTCAAACATAGCCGCCGAGAAATTTATCAAACGTGACTTTTTGTTGACCTCCTGGCCCCCATAAAGTCAGAACGCGTCGATTCGAATGTACAAGAGTCCTTACTGCAAACGAGATTGAGAGAATTAAAAGCGCAGAAGAACACTAGATTTCTACCCGGTGATGCAAATGAGCAAGATCGAACGCAAGTGCATCATACAAAAGAAAAGCTTGCGTTTTGTAGCGACCAGAGATGCATGAAAACAATGCCGCCGATGGGACTGGGGAATTCCATGAAGGACCCTGCCATAAAAGTTATTACTTCCAGAGGCAAAACGGTTGTTGATAACATTGTTGCAATATGTGAGGTCTTCAACTCACGGTTCGCTGCTTCTTTCAGCGAAGAACACACCTTACTGTCTGTTACTACTCCGTCGGAAACGGATGAAGTTCTGAGTAATGTTCTGACTGATGTTCGGAATATTCGCACACAGTTAGCTACCAGCAAACACTCAATCCACCCTGATCCTGATTGTATTCCGCCAGTGGCTGTGAAAGGGGGAGATGCGTTAATAGAGGCTTGGACTCATTTGTTTCAACTTGTGTCGACGACGGAAACCATCCCCCGTGTTGAGGTCACTCGATAATAGTTCCTATATTCAAGAGAGGTATCAGGGGCTCTTGCGAAAACCAGTCATTTCTAGGGTTCTAGCATCCATTTTACTTCGCCGACGCATTGCAGCTCGGGAGGTACATATTAGGGATGAACAGGCAGGATTTCGTCAAATTCTAGAGCAGCGTCATGTATACCGCCGGCAAACAATGGTTGTATTTCTCGACTAAAATGGTGCGTTCGATTCGGCGGATCGATCTACACTTTTAGAGTCGCTCAAGCGCAGAGGTGTGCCGACTAGGTGCGTAAACATACTGTCGGCAATTTAGTCCCATACTTCAGCTCAGACTGGGGTTTGCGGTGAACTATCCAACAGTTTCAGCACCATGAGTGGCGTACGTCAAGGCTACCCGCCCTCAACATTTTTGTTTAATTTCGTCATAGACGAAATGCTGGAGGATTGTGTCCGGCACTCACAAGATGTTGGCGTGGACCTCCTACCTGATGAAATACTGACTGATCTTGATTATGCTGATGACAAGGTGTTGCTGTTTAACAACTTTCAAGTAGCACAAGCAATGCTAAACACTGTTTCGCGTTCTGCTGAATACTTCGGAATGCGCCTTGCAGCCTCAAAATGCAGTGTTTCTGCAGCACTGCTGTGATCACGTGGATTTGATGTTGGATAACCTAGTCATGGAGGTTGCTAACCTGTTTGTATACCTGGGCAGTATCATCAGCAATGGCGGCGGCAGTGTAGGGAATGAGATAGAAGCGCGCATCTCTAAGGCTAGGACGGCATTCACTAATCTGGGACATCTTTGGCGACAGAGAGGTATTTCTCTGAAGCTTAAAGGTCGCGTATATAAGCCAACGGCGAGGGCCGTATTACTTTACGGCAGCGAAACCTGGCCGCTCAGGGTAGAAGACGTGAACCGTCTTCAAGTATTTGACCACCGATGTCTGCGTTCAATCGCTCGTATCGGGTGGCATCAGCGCGTAAGTAACGAGGAGGTTAGGAAGCGGGTGTTTGGTAGTGATTGTCAAACGAATTCTATTGTCCAGTCTCTACGTTTGCACAGGCTTAGATGGTTAGGTCATGTATTAAGGATGCCAGCCAGTCGTCCTCCACACCGAGCACTGTTCGCTGACTTTGCGACCGACTGGTGTAAGGTGCGAGCTGGACAGATAATAACTTGGCGTAAGGGGGTGAAGTCGTTCACCTAGGGTTCGGTCACTGTAGGTCGAGTTCGTCTCCCTCGCTGGGGCACTCGCGACTCACAGAGTCGGTGGACAGAGACTCTAGGTGAGATGGCGGTTAATCGAGCTCAGTGGCATGAATGTTGTTCTTGTTTAGCTGAGTTGTCTGTGATGTGAGCGCATTAATTGATGCAGGGCACTAAAGGCCGCAAGGAAGCTGTTTCGCTGATGACGCAAAATTCTCACTTGCAGCTCAGTTGTTTGTTTGCAAGGTGTAGGCACCTTGATGTTGAATGTTTGAATATGGACGTAGTCATTTTCAGTAGTTAGGTTTCTTCCCGTCCTCTTTTTTCCTCCTCTCTTCCTATATGGGGTTTGCTTTCTCTTCATTGTTGTGTGGCAGTTAAGCATTAGTGTTAACCACTGATGTATTGCTGTCTATGATGACGTTAATGATGATGAGTGGCTGTCGAGCAAGCAGAAGGGGATATACAAAATCTCCCACTTTACTTTTCCACCATATCAGTTTTATACAGCACCTACACTGATGGAAAATTCAGTCACTATGCACCGCCACGAAGGTGGTCCAAGACAAGACGTTACTTACCATTGTCCCACCAACCACACATTAATCTGCTCAAAAATGTTTGAAACGATGATAAGGATGCAAACTGTCGAGTAACTGAGGTCACAAAACATTACAAAACATTCAAAGTACAGTTTCACTTGTTGTGGGTCTGTATGATATGTCACTTGGGATTCTAGAACCGTACATCAATGTCGGCCGACGCAGGATGTGCGGTGATTATTATTTTCATGATCATGCCAGAAGCTTATGATCGTGAGAATCACGAACGCTACTTGAACAAAATAACATATTTTGCCATGTGAGACCGGACTTTCGCCCCAAACGGCCGGTTCCATACGCAGCCCTGCAGCTTGTCGACCAAGAACTCAGACGATTGGAACAACTTGGTGTTTTGGTGCCCGTCTCCTACTCCGAATGGGCCACCCCTATCGTCGTGGTGAAGAAGTCAAGCGGATCCATTCGCATTTGTGGGGATTTTTCAACTGGCCTAAATGCGGTATTGGAACCAAACCGCTATCCATTACCAGTGCCTGAAGACATATTCAATATGCTCAACGGTGGCAATTGCTTCGCCAAACCGGATTTGGCAGAGGAATATCTCCAACTCGAAGTTCCACCCGAATCTCGTAAACTACTGACGATTAATACCCACCGAGGCCTCCTCCAGTACACCAGACTTCCATTTGGTGTCAAAACCGCCCCGGCAATTTTCCAGCAAATAACGGACGCATTGATTACTGGCCTACCGGGTACGGCCGCCTATCTGGACGACAT
>QNGE01006826.1:0-21135 GCA_008508345.1 Paragonimus westermani
TGATGGTCAACTTGAAAATAAACCAAATCCCCGACTACTCGTAAGTAATACACTAGATCGTTAAACTAGTCATTGCTAACACCAAAATATAAAGTTTCGTAACTAATCAAAAGTAACGCGCATACAAACGAGTTGTACACAATTCCTCAATCGATTCTGCAGATCACGAATGAAACAACAGACCACGCAACACTTTCGGTTTCTCTCAAGTTACCCATAGGTTGTAAAATCAAATGCCTGAAAACGTTCGCGAAGAGACATCAAGAATAAATGAACTTGAACATAAACGGCATTAAAGCGGAATACACGTATTACCTGACCACACCTATTCACTTAGTGTCCAGCAGAATGTCATATTATTAACAGGCTTTGTCCAAATACAACTACTTCAAAATGTTTAAGTAGTATTGTGCATTTAGGCAAACTGGTCTGCACAACGTAGGGTGGCACGTGCGCGTGACCGAGAGGATCAGTGAAAGAGAAGATCGGGAGAAAACCCCACCACTTCGATTTGTTGAATACTCAATGGACGGATGAACAGAGTGAAATGTGAATATGAAGAATGGATTCAGCAATTGGGCTTATGACCACAACGGATATGCCAGAACAAAGGGTAGGAGAAGAGGGAGAAAAAAAGAAGTGAACGAATAAAAGGTTATCCAAACTTCATAGAACAACCAGTCTGTTATATGCACGATGGAACATATCAGAGCAAACAACCGTAAAGGTTACTGACGGCACCAAGTGAAGCAAATGAACTATGGAGGAACTCGACGACTCATACCAAACAACATTCACATTCATTCACACAGGCTTCGTCTCAAGCCCCAAAGCAGTTGGCCTAAGCAGTGTCCCACCATCCACAGGGGAAACGGTTTGGTATATTCATGCCAACTTAGTGATCTAGTACAACAATAACAGTAGTGCACCGGCTGTACCGTTTTTGTGATTTTCGTTTGCATTTAATCGCAACAACTTCTGACTTGAACTATCAACGAACATTTGCTAGTTCATTGCCCCCTATGCCATTGTAAACCGCGCTGACGAACGGATACCGGAGATGTCGCTGCATAGGCGGCCAAGAGAAGGTAAAATGAAAAACTCTTGTGACCAGAATTTTTGATATCAAGATGTTGTCATAACAATCGTAGGTCGTGGAAAGACGCAGTCCTAAGACAAACAGCCCGAAAATGTACGATCCGGACAAGTGTTCGAAAATCAGATTAACAACGGTTTGCGTGGCCGTGAACTTAAGCGTGTTGTTGGCAAAGGAACTATAATTGCCGTAGTTCGTGGTGACGTAATCATGCGGCGCTGTGACGAACGCAGCCGCAAATGTACCGGTCTTCTCGGAGTGGTAGACCAGCAACGTATCCATAGTACACGGTCGCTAAGTAAAATGTCTGCTCTCTTCAACAACAGAGTACAGACCTCTTGCCTTATTTCCTCAGCTTCTTTGCTGTACTCTACACCAAAGGTTTTTTTCTCAGCTCAGACTGAAATCTTTTTTTTCAACACTATTCAAAGTGTAATAACCGATACACTCGCAGCGAAATCGTTCTTGCTGTATACTTTCTATATCTTTCAAGCTGAGGTCTTACTATTGGAATCAGTCAATTTTTCCGTTTCCAAAAGATGAGGAGCTCTTTCCATACCAGTCAACCATTGGGCCAAATTGTATTGACCGGTTGCACTACAGAGATCCCTAATCACACACCTTTTGCTCATACACGCCTGAGTTTCCACTGAATACGTGGTGTACGAGTGGGACCACACGTGAAACGCGGATCACCAGTGGCCACAGTTAAGCGCAAATGTCATCTGGCACCGGTCGGTATGATAGGCCAGTCCGGAAATCCTGTTTATGATCCGAATGTAAAACACTGTCTGTACCAGTAGGAAAACCATGTCGCCATCCGATTTAACACGTGCGGGATGGTGGGGTTGGAGGGCATGCCAACACCAAAACGTTCAGGTTACCTAGGCTAGATGATGAATTCGTTTAAAAAGCAATTAGGGAAACACAACCAGACACTAGGATATTCTCTTTCAATTCGATCGATCAGGTCCTCTTCTTGACGCCAGTTGATCGGCGCCAGTGTTGATCGCTGGTTGTTCGGATCATCGAAATGCTCTTCCTCCAATTCTTCAACAAATGATTCCTCTTCCTCAACTTGTCTTTCCATGCCATGTCTTTTTAAACTCTCTTTAACTGTATTTTATAAAAGAATAGATAAAATCGGATGTTTGTAACACCATTTTATAAGAACGTGATGCTCCAAGCAAATTGTTACGCCCTACGTTTCAGTCATCTCAAGTAAACTTAGTCAAACATAATGAACATCTGGTGGTTGATTATTCTGCAATAATATTCACAGTTAGCAATCTGCAACATTTTCACTTTTTCCACTCAACCGTCTGAATAGGGATTTGCCCTAAGTCGCTTTCGTCACAATTTCAATCTACTCTTGTCTCGAGTTCATTCTCTACTGACAGATTTATTTCGAATCAGTTTTGACAAATCGAGACGCATGAATACTCAGTTCTCTACTCTATTGCAGTCATACTTCACTAGTAGCATCCACCTTTGGTTCTGGCTAAACGATACTATGCAAAAGCGCTATGCAAAAGCGCTCAATGACTGTAAACTGCATTAGCTAATAGGTACAGTTACACAACATACACACGCTACGTTTTACCATACGCAAAGTAAAGGCAAAGTGAGTTCAAGTTCACCTGCGTGTTTACCCACTACTGTTTGAATAATATGATTACGACTGTGTGTTAAGGATTACGCAATGAGCTTATCCGGTCGAACTATGGCACACGTGGTATCCAATCTATAGCAGTTATAATGTGACCTTCAACAAATCATTCAATCATCCCTACAGTCTTTATCTTTAAGTCACTAGAACCACCACTGTGATGCTTTATAGTCTTATGCCCACAGTTCTGTATCCTGTAACGCAAAGTTGGCAAAATAGCACGTTCAAAATACTATCAGAGGGTTATGTTGATAGTAAGGGCCATGGTGACAATTTCTAGTGTCTACTGTCATCATATCTGTCTTACAGCTGCTACCGGTCCACCTCAGAAAATGATTATACCCACTTTTATTAGAGGCCGATATGTTGATGGGCAAGTATGTAACCACTACCTAGGTACCACATCATAAGTCAGTTCGACCAGGTCATTGAAACTTCCTCAGTTCGCAGTCGGAATTGGATGACCACCAGGCCACACCTTTCACACCAGTACTGGAAGATTGGCGCCTCCAACCGCAGATGGCCCGAATGAGTTTCGACCACTCAATGTTGGTCGTTTTATGATGATACATCACCATTTTGACTTCTTACCCAAGCCGGCAATCAGTACTTACTAGTTAACACTCTTCCCGTTATTTCATGGATTGACGAGCTAATCTTTATAAATCATCGTAGCATGTGTAGTCAGCTAGCCGACCAATTCATCTTATGAGTCAGCAGCGTGGGTGCAACTGAAAGATCTCCACTCCTCGATTGAGGCAGACTCGTTTTGGTGGGCTATCTGGTCTGTTTAGTGAGGCTATTGAGTGAGCTGGATTGTACGGAATTTCCTAATGTGTATGTTGTGTGGTTGACTTTTCTGGGTAAGTGAGGTTGCATTACACAGGTCGGGCTTAACAGCTTTCAGGTGGGTCGCAAGTGGTACTATTGAAGAGTGACGCTTTTAGTGAAATTTGGCTATGAACGTGCTGTTCCCTAGTGATGTCAAAGTATAATGGCAAAATGACTGACGTGTTTCTTCACCCTCTTTTCACTGTTCAACTTGATCACAAATGAAACATTAATTTCGGAACAAGTTGTGAACAGTCGGTAAGTTGTTTTACGGGTAACGTTTCACCCTTGAAACAGAACCTTCCGATCAGATCAACTATTGCCTCTCAGGTCTACTGTTAACGGTATTAGATCGCAAAACATCCCACCAAACTTATGATTGGTTCATCATGTTTGAAAAATCCAAGCTTGTCAACTTGGTTACACCGAATAGCATTCGATAAGACCAAAAACCGATGGTCCAATCGAAATCGATTACAACACTCCTGAGGAAGGCCACCCGAGGTGGTTGAAACGTAGAGTATTACAACTTGCTCGTAACGTTGTGTTATTCTCAATCTGTTTATCGATCTATTGTGACGTTTCAAATCCATACTAGGATCCGTTATCAAACAAATGTGTCGGAATGAGATTGTTCTGCCGCTCACCGTATCCGCCTGTCGGTCTGTCTTCGCTCGTTTTTCGTCTCAACGTCAACGATGCTGACGTAGTGGCTGTCTATGTCGATTGAACGAATTCCGCGAATATAGAGCTTCCAGCACAAGCCTGTGACCGCGCAGTGGTGCCACAGTTGTGATCTAGGGTCGGCTCGTCGCATCGCCAATTTGTGCTCGTGCACGCGTGTGTGCAGCTGTTTACCTGTCTCCCCAACATACTGTCACGCCCGAGGCATGGAACCGCGTAGACCACGCCAGGCTGCTCTTGTGGTTCTATATGAACCTTAGCATTCATCGGAGCCGAACGGAGTGTTGAGTTTGGCTTGTGTGATATTTGGACGCCCAGTGTTTGGAGCACTCTTTGTACTGCTTCAGATGTGCTGTGAATGAATGGCACTGTCATTCGTGTTCTGGGTTTTGCACGTTCACTTCTCGTGGACCCTCTGATAGATGCCTTTATGAAACTACTGGGGTACCCATTGGAGGCAAATAGTTTGAACAAGTGTTTTCGTTCCCGTCTTCTGAGTTCGGGCGAGCTACAGTGCGTGTCTGCACGTCGAAATAATGTTCGTACACAGCTTTTGAGTTGACATGCTGGATGATTGCCATGGAATCTGAGAATAACATCAGTTGTTTTCGGTTTACGATAGACAATGGTTGCCATCAGGTCGTCTTATGATCACCACATCGAGAAACGCCAGGTGTGAATTCTCTTCTTCACGTGTAAAGGTTATCTTATCTATTACGTTATTCATACAGCTGTGGAACTGGTCCGAGGTAAAACAACAAATGTCATTCACATATCGAAGCCACACCTTAGGTTTGAATGTCTGAAAGGCTTCAGATTCGAAGTGTTTCATTACGGCGTCAGCAAGTAATCCCGATCTAGGTTAGTCCATCGGTGTGTCTCTCTTCTGCAAGTAGACTCGGCCGTCAAATTGAAGGTAAGTCTCCATGCAGAGCTCTGCTAATTGAATCAGTTCCTTTGGAGAAATTCGCCCTATTGTGGAGGCTGTCGTCCTCACTTATAAGGTGCTTCAGACTCTCTCTCTCTCGCAAGTTTCTTCGGTATGTTAGTGAAAAGCGACGTAACATCGAAGGAAACCAGTGCATAGTCTTCTTCCAATTCCAGGCCCTTAATCAGTCTCAGGAAATCTCCTGAGCTGTTTGCGTTGTGATTGTCGTGAGGTAAACACGGTCGGAGAATACGAAAGAGGAATTTCGCCGATTGGTAGTTTGGGGCCATCCTGGATGCAAAGATTGGTCTCACTGGTATTTAGCCTTTGTGGACCTTTGATAGCCCGTATAATCGTGGCACTGATTTCTCGACTGGTTTAAGGTGTTTAGCTTTTTCCACTGTGAGTGATTTCTTTTTCTTGAGAGCTGTCACAGTTTCGGTGATCCGAGCCCTCAGACTTTTCGGAGGTTCTTCTGCGATATGTTCACCCGTTGTGGAGTCTTTTAGGAGATAGTTCACTTTGTCTTTATAATCCTGTCTGTTCAATATTATATATATATTTATATTTATATATATATATATATCATTCAATTCGCGATATAAAGGACATCATCAGTATGAAAAAGACAGTTCAGAAGGTCGGAAAACCGATGCCCTGAACTGTATTTTCGAAAGAAAGCGTTTGATGATATACGGTTATATTCGACTGATGAATATTTCTATCTCAGACACAGTATACGACGAGAAGGTGCAGCACCAAGTTGAAATGATGAAGCTGAAAGATTTTAAGGCTTAAAATGAAACAGGTAATGGGGGTCCCAAGACGCGTACAGCATTTGCTAGGAAAAGCTGAGCATACAATGAACTACAACACATATTACGTAGACAACAGTTTACATTTCGTGTGCATACCAGGTATTTGTAGGACGTGAGGCTACAACTCGAAAGAGTACCACACGTTCAATTGTGCTTACCTTGCCTGATAACACCAGCTGGCCGGAACCGGGGTGTGGCATTAATAGTGACATCCCATTGGAGTTCAAAATCTTCGATCACGTGAGGGTGTGGGCACATACACCTCGTGCCAAAACGTGAGCAGTAACAAGCATAAATTTCCTGGTAGTCATTAGCCAATAAGGAAGAAATGTGACGCAAACTCACGACAGCAAATTTAGAAAAGCGAACTGTTTTCCAATTCGGGCAACAGCCCATACAGTGTAAAATAAGAATGTAGCCTGATTAACCGAGATACAGACCAATTTATTGCAATAATCGCCAACTCCAAAATTAGATGACCGATCGGCTGGGCCATTATCAATAACAACTAACGGGTTTTTTTTACCAAGACCTATATACCACACATCTCAGCATAGATCTAAAGTTAGACGGAGATGAAACCTCTGCCATAACCCCCAAACTTAAACGCTTAACGTCTGAATGTAAACAAACAGCCGAGCTGCGGCTTTTATTGTCCCGCTTCATTGACTCCTCTAACTGCAAAGGCAATTCATTCAAACAATGCCCACACTCACACCACTAACACAGACTAATTGACATTTCCCAGAGTGTGCGAAACACGCGGCTTATCATTCGGAAGATGAGCGCAAGCAACTGTAATAACCCTACTCATCATTGTCTCTACTGTTCCAAGCAGTCAATCGGTCCCATGCAGTTGGCCCACATGACCACCGGCGCGATGATAGACGGTTACATCGAACTAGCTGACCCCTTTTCCCACCGCCACTGCGCACGCCATAAAATCAATCTCACCATCCATAGGTAAACGTCAGAATGATAGACCGGACACATCACTAGGGCCGTCTCAGGAAAGATCGAAAAGCTAAGGAGGTAACTCACGCTTTTCCGCAACCTCGGTGACTACGACCTGGTGGTCTAATGAATCAGCGTTTTGACTACCACTCTGAGGTTCACCCACAAGTCGTGGATTCGATTCCGTGGAGTGCATGGTGGTGGTGAAAGTCAACTGAATTGAAACGTCTATCCAACATTTCACTGGTGGTCGCAGGGACCAGCTAATTACGAAACCTTTTCAGCCCCCGTAGTGATGGATGTTTGCCAGTATACAAGCCATCCACAAATGGCTAGCTGGTAACGGCTTGTCAAGAAATGCCCAATCGAGAAAGACAAACAATCAGTTATCCAACCCCCATCATACATGGATTAGCCGTGGTGCACGTAAGGGAATGAGTAAGACATGCTTGACATGAAATAAATCTACGGATGTGATGAATTCGCGTTGACTAGGTCACACAGTTCGCATGTCAGGTAGCTGTTTATTCTGAAAGTAGTTGCTTGTTGAAAAAAAAACTGGGAAAGGACAATAGCGTGACTGACAAAGTGAAACAACTACAATACTGAAAATTTATTCCTCACCAAACGTTGATTGAAGACAAGTTGTGTACAAGCTAAACGAATCACAGATTACATTCAACCTGACTGGATATAGTTTGTTCTGTCACGAGAAAGCTTTTCTGAAGTTTCCGGATCCATTGGAATATTTCGCAGACTAGTTTCTACGGCGGACCTGTCGCGTTCACGCTCTTCGCAGATCAGCTGATCCACAACCTGTTCAATGTCAAATAGTAGCTCGTTAGTTGACACGGCCTGGGTTAGCCTTGTCTGGCATTGTTGCTGATCCGTCTGCCGCTTAGAGCACTCGTACTTGTGAAGTTCACGAAGAACAAAGTAAGTTCCATAAGAGCGAAGTCGGGTTCGTCCTTTACTCGTTGCACACAACTACATATGTAGTAATAATACAGTGCTTTTTAAATACTTGCCTGAAGCAGGGCCTGACAAATAGTGACTTTTAACTCGTTCGAATCGCTTCGAACAGTTGAAGGATTGCCGACCATAGTTTGAATTCGTTTTGGTAACATTTGACGATCTTCCTCATCCACGTAGTCTTCTGGACCACACAAAGGTGCCAGCAACGCTTCTATGAGTTTCGAAGACGGATCAAGTAAAATCATATGGTAATCTGACGAAATTAAAACAGGGCACACTAATCGAGCTAACCATCTTCAAAGCAACAATTCTTTATCACCCCCGACAACAAAATGAGACGCTTGGGATCGTGTTCCGTCGCAAATCTCTCAATCACATTTTGGCGTAATTTTTCAGAAGCACAAATACGACGGCGAACATACGCATCGCTCGTCATGTTCAGCAGAATCTATAAAAATTAATGTTATCTACCTGTGAAATGCCTTACCGGGAGTAAATCATTAAAAGAGTTCTCACACGAAAATATGACGTTAACCAGGTTGTCGCGATCGTGAAAGAAACGGGTAGACCACAGACTATCTCGGGTCAAGTTGCACAACAAACTGATGGTTGATTTCCGCAGCTGATCGTAATCTGTAGTTGTCTGAAGTAGGATGCACTCCAGTGAAGCAACGAAACGGTCCCGCATATCGTCTGAGCCAAGGGCTTCTATTAGAAGTTTATTGCGATGTGGAGAGCAGCATAAATTAGTTAGACACTGAATACCAATATTCAAAGATTCATTCGAACCTGAAAAAAGAGAACAGAGTTTTGTTATCATGAAGTAATGATACTAACTAAAATCAAAACATTGCAGATAAGTCACTATTCGACGTTAATTTTGAGGGAACTAGCACACGGTGATAAGCATGTATTGAAATGAAGCACAATATTTTCAACTTTTACACACAAAAAGGTGCGCTGTTAAACACAGCCCTCACATGAACGATGACTTAAGACAAACGAGAATAGAGGCCTTTGAGTGCAGTAACCTTCCAGCTTCCAAAATCCTTCACACGCTCTTCACTGTGCTTGCCTTTGATGTAAACAATATCCGATATTCCACGGACAAAACTCTTATTGGCTTGCCTTTTTCTCATAAGCTATTTTGAACCGAATATATTCGATAGTGGGTAAATGACGCTTCGAGAAAAATGGGCTTTTCTTCTAGAGTCCGTAAGCTGTATATCTTCTAACAAATATTCCCAATTCAAAATATCAAATTCGTTCACTTGGAGTATCGTTCCGACAGCTGAGGCGGGATACTAGACACATCTGTATTTTTTGGATAGTGTTTAAGATACAATCGTGCGCTACGTTAAAGAGCCACTTACAACTCTCGTCCTGACTCTCGAACGCTTTCCTATAGCAAAAATGTCGTTTGCTCTCGTCACTACGGCAAATGCTCTCTGAAACTGGCTACTTGCGCTGTAGTCTCCATATCTTTTAACCGCTGCACCCGTCAACAATAGATGAGATTGTGACGTTCCTACACTGAGTTTCAGCAATCCTCTTCCCTCCTAGAAACAGCCAAATTTGTGAAATTTCCTTTCGCGTGCAATTTCCGCATTTTCCTACAACTACTAAAGTTGACAAACAGCTGTCTGATACACGTTGCGCTTGTGTATTTGTTTATATCACATACAAAGACTTTCAAGGTTTACCAGTCCCCTTTGATTTCACTCATCGTGTAATAAAGTGGTGTCCGATTACAAAACCCTACACTATCACACACAACGGTATAAACGATAGTCACTTCGATAACGTAAACCTAATATCCGTCGGAGAACTTTGGGGAGCTACGGTTTTAATTCGAGATAGTGGATTATTACTAATTCATTTGGTGCACTATCAAGGCGTACAGTCAAACACATGGTCTGGTTGAAGCCAGCTGTTCCTCAAAATGTTCAGCCCACCTATCAAGTCGGTGCGATTGTCTGGTGGCAAATGAGCCATTTTTTCACATATGGTCTCACTTACACCGACTGGACGGCCAGTACCGACTGGACGGCCAGTACAACCACAGGTCAGAGAATAAGGCCTTTTACTGTTTTCAGATAAAAAAAACTCGTTTTTGATGTTCGGCCAACTGACGTTCACAGTCTTTGGGAAAGCTTTTAGTTAGTTTGCGTTTAAGTTCACGATGGTCATATTCATAGCCAAGTGGGATCAAGCGATGCTTGTTCATGAAGTTTATCGATGTGACAAAAATCCAGTTCTGATGCAACTGAACAGCTCCCTCGGGACACACTGCCCTACAGCAAGCCTTCGTGGCTGTTGTGATTTGTTCCCAGTGGTCGTTAGATTCCCCCACCTGACTCGAACTGGAGAATCTGTTTACCAAGGCCCCTCGATAAGCGTTCTTCACACCCTTCTCGTTCGAATGTCAGTTAAGTATCTTGTTGTGTTTGCGTATGACAATTCAGTCGTACCTAGATTTGGGTCGATGGCGCAGTGATCAACACGGTGACCTAATGAAAGTGCGGTCGGAATCCTAGTCAAGGTCGTGGAAAGCGTGTTCAGCACTGATGAGCTCTAAAAGGAGCAAAACTCGAGCAGTGTTTCTTTTCGAAAGGGGATTATTGAAAAGCCTTTGGAAATGCGACAATCAAAAGTAACTGTGGTTGACGTTCAATTTACATACACCAAAAAACCCTACGATTCAACAATGAAGTTTAACGAGCAGCTAGTTAAGTAGCAGCAAAAGAACGAACAAATTTTTCAAACTTACTGATCGCGGAGGTTCGTGTAGAAGAAATGATGAAATCCACCAAGCGCCGAAAATGGTAAATGACAAATTCATCATCTTCGTTTTCATCTAACTTTGCAGCAGTAACATGCAACAACGCCTTAAGCTGAGTTAAGGTCATCCGTAAATCACAAGCGTGAACTGGAATTAAATAAGAAAGATATATAGTTTAAGATGTGAACACCAGAAAAAAATTGACTGGACAATAGGATGGGGGTAATTATCATAGAAAGTTTTCTGAAATGAAGGTTCGTTGTTTACCAAACATACGCGCAAACAGATAGCCAACTAGGCAACAAACAAATGAAGGTGGCGTCAAACAAACAAAGTGACGAACGATGTCCATGTGCACATGGTAACGTGTAGTAATTTGTTTGAAGCAGCACGTTCAGTAACGAAAGTGATTAGAATAGAAGGAATTATCATTAGCAAAGACAGCAACGGTTCTCTCTGATATTTAACTGTCATACGACTGTGGAGAAAAAATGCAAGCCTTAGCTATGGGAGATAAAGGGAGGACAGAACACCACTTTAAAAACAAAACAATCATGTCTGTACCCAAACGTTCAAGACACAAGGCACCTACACCTTGTAAACAAAAAACAGTCATAAGTGGATGTGGCGTGTCATCAGTAAGATAGCTCGCCTACGGCTTTCACTGTTCCGTGACAAGTAGAATCAATACACAGACAACTCCGGCAATATCTACATTGATGAGCCCGATTATGCGCAATCTCACATGAAGCCATCAGCCATCGTTTCGACGAGTCGCGAGGACCCGGGAGACAAACCCGAACCACAGTAGCTGAACCCTTTGGAGAATGATTTTACTTCTCTACGCCAGGTCATCTGTCCACCTCGCACCCTGTCAGTTATTCGCAACATCAGTGAAAGTGGTGTGTTGCGGACGACTAGCCGGCATCTTTAGTATCTGATCTAACTGACTAGATTTGTACACACCTGGGCCATGCTTATTCGTTTTTTGGCCTTGGTACTGATTGGCTATTCTCCAGACTAATCGGTTTTTTGCACTTGTCATCGTGTGTGTGTCTATGTGATCATCTGACATTCGCGTTTCATGAATCAACTGATTACACCACTTCATTCACGTTTACTAGCCTGAGCTCTTTGTGTTGATTCATTCGTGTACATGTTTTGCATTGATATGCAGTGTGTCTGCCGTACATATACAATCACTACTTTCCGAACACGTTTTCAACTAGAGAAAACAATACTCCAAAACGGAACAATCAAACTCTTTTGGCACTTACTGACAAACACCTGCTTCTTAACTTCTTCCTAGATTACCCGTTGTTGCCGCCCGATACAACAGATCGAATGTAAACATCGATGTTCAAGGACGTGAGAATGGTTGACGTCTTCTACTCAAAGTGGCCAGGTCTCACTTGGGCTTCCGTCTTTGCCACGGAACAGTACTCAAGTTGAAACATAAAACGCTGAAGCAGCCTCCCGTCCCCCCGATGATGACAATTATGTGATCTAGAGGCATTTATCAAACAGCAACAACGTGTTTATTCATACAACGTACACATGCCCTGTTACATCCGGTATCTACAAATTATTGCCTGCTCACATTTCCTATCTGGAGGTTACACTACTTTTTTGTATTTGTTCCATATCTGAATTACGAATCCATTTATTTTTTGCTTCACCTCTTATGCGCCAGTTGTCAGGTGGATGAGACCTATCGTACAGACCTATCGCACATCCGCTTTTGTCGTGAAATCAGTGTTTTGCACGGCTGATCCTAATTACTTACAACAGCTGTCAACACCGGACCAGCTAGGATAACTTCGTTTCGAGTAGGTTGGTTTCAGCAGATCAATAGGCACAGATTCGTTCCGTCTAAACCCTTTGGTGATAACAAGATTTCCGTCACGCCCAACCACCTCAAAAACGCCGAAGTATTGTGGCTGCACTGGTTTCTTAACAGCATTTCGGCACACAAACACAAATTTACCATTAAGTCTGGAGACTTCTTCTCGTCGCCAATATTGACAGGTTGGTGTGAATCGGAGGTCAGACGTGTGTTGGCGTAAACGTGAAGTGTAATCTGTAATTGGGTTTAAAAGTGTCAGAGGTTGAGTCAATTCTCCAAGGAGATGTAGAACGGCACCGTAAACTGATACAGAGGTAGTACGACAAGGTCCCCCTAAGGACCGATCGGATCACAAAGAAAACTAGCGGTGGGTGCTAGATCCATTTTGTTGACTCAAACTAGGTGGTTGTCAGCTCCTTCAGTTACCGACGGAACCGTGCGACTAACCCAACAGCACAAGGAAAGCAGGCAGTCATCTTGATGTGAACGACCAAGCAATTGCGTAAAGATACGAAACAGAAGATAGAAGTTAGGTGCCTACATCAGTGATGATTTTAGATGACACTCCAAAATTAGCAAACTAATGTCCTAGGTAGCTTTTGGCCAGTGTCATTGTTGAAACGTCACTAATAGGTACAATCATGGGTCAGCAGGTAGATTGTAGCAAATATATGAGTATAATCGTTGGAGGGTGACAGTGGACTGGCAATATCAAGGTGAATGCATGAAAAACAGGCATCGAGCTGGGAGAATATACCAAGTGTGGTGACTGTATGGCTGTACAATCTACTTCTTTGTCATTTGATGTACTGTTGGGACCAAAGAAGAATGTTTTCGTTCATAGAGAGCCAAACGTTGTGCAGGTAAATTCAGCGTGCTGCGCTTGTGAGGGCGAGGCAAACAAATGAAGTGATTGTAAACGGCACGTCGATAAGAACAAGGGATAAAGGGTCTAGGTCTGCCAGTTGAAAAGTTGCACGGAATGTTGCCAGTTTGCGTCGACAGACGGATGGTAGACAATTTTAAGGACTCACAAGTGGAAACGTCCTCTATTTCCCCATTACCCTGTAGCGCAGTGGCCAGTTTAGCTAAATCAGGATGGTGGTGACTGAACCACTTTGAGATCTGGATGTGACAGCCTCTCAGCAAGGACACTGGTGCCACCACGTAGGTGTTGGATGTCTGTGGTGAACTGGGATGTAATCCAAATGTCTGAGTTCGTGAGGGGAGCACCGACAGGGTTTGACCTGAAAACCGAATGTTAAAGATTTGGAATTAGTCTGCGCAACAAGGTGTCGGCCCTCCGAGTGATACTGGAAATGAGGTATTGCCAGATAAACAACGAGTAGTTCAAGCTGGAGTCTCTGGGAGAAAGCCATAGGTTGATATTCACCGTTTATCGGTTGCTCTAGAGCTGCACAGAAGGTGGCATCTGGTGCGTCAGTGGGAAGAAGCAAGCAAGCATTTGAATAACAGCTGGGTTTGGTGACGCGGATTAAGGCTTCCTTCGACGTTGAGAAAGCCACCTCAACTTCCGGCGAGAATTCTAGACTTGTGCTTCGAGTCGATCGGGTTTCATGATGTCATTATAGTGAGGAATGGGTCGCCAATAGCAGTTTAGTATGTCAAGAAAGTGTCAGAGCTCGGTTGTTGTGGGCGTTGTGAAAATAGAGATAAGTCCAGTCTTATCTGGCAGACGGTTGATACCGGTTTGATTGACGTGATGCTCAAATAATTCCAATGAATTAAACAATATAGATATTGGTTATTCTCTATGATATACGACGCAAAACAGTCAAAAACATCGTCCGAGTGACTAATGGTTAGAACGACGTCAATGTGAACGTGTGCGAGACTTCGCACATGACCATAAAACACCAAATTGTTTGAGTTGCGTTACAAAGCTTAAATGGCATTCTTGTGAACTTGAAAAATACGAATTTTGTGGCAGTGATGGTCTTCGGTACATCTTCTTTGGTGATCAAGGTGTGGTCGTGAGCACGTGCCAGGTCTACGTTAGACAGAATGGTGGCAACAGCGAGTCTCAAGGATATGTCGTGGATGTGCTTTATGAGGCAACTGTTTGGGATTGTGGAGGTGTTAAGGTCACCGCGTGATTGCAAATCGTTGGGGGATTCGCTCGATACAATGTGCAATAACAATGCCCAAGAGCTGACTGAAGGTCGAATTAACATAACATGTTCGAATTCAGCCTTGGTCATCTTTAATTTGTTTGGAAGAAGTCAGCGTGGACAGTAAAAAAACGGGGGATCGCGTTTACTAACGCGATGCTCTACAATGTGCCCAATCGTTTCAGTATGCGAGCAAAGCCGCGTTGATGATGGGAAATCATTTATAAGTGCTTCAAATGACAGTACTGTAAGAAGAACCGGCACGATGCCCATTGGTGATTAGACCACTAAATAATTTCAGATGAGACCCAACTGTAAAAAGTCAGGACTTCGGCTGGATTCGAACCAGCCAAAGACACAACATGCCGCATGCTGTCTGTCACTGGTTCAAATCCAGCCGGAGCCCTGACTTTTCACAGCTGGGTCTCATCTGAAACCATAAATCTGTCATACTACTCATTAACACTACATAATTGATGTCCTCTTTAGACATCACCTGCAATGCTTTACGACACTTCGGATACTAATACTAAAACGAAGCACACCGTTGCCCTACAATTGTCTGAATATAATACGCGAAATTCTAGACCGTGTTCACCAAACCAAGGTCGCTTGTACTACCTGGAGACTGACATCTGAGAAAATAACACTTGCATATATATTGCAATCCCTTAGGAGTGTCGTAGTTAAAATCACACTAAAAAAGAACAGAGGTCCCGCGGGTAGGTCAACTTACGCTGTGTCTGAACTCTGGAGGATGAGACTGACACAGAAAAAGTATCTATCCGATGTTATTTATTCATCCACGCTACACTGCAGACAGGGGTTCGCTACCATTGCGGCTGATGCATGCGTGTTGGGTGTAGACGGTGAAAGCTTCAGAAAACCATCGCTCTGCATGGAAATGGGCAACTGTCTGCTTGTCTCTTCTGTGTAACTGACATTGTAATCGTCCCAATTGACTTCGTAAACGCATTCCGTTTGGTCGTCTACAAAGAATGGACCCTTAGGATGTATCACCAATCATTCCAAGGTGTTAACTAACGAAAATGCAGTCCGATTGGCGTACTAGGAGAAAATGGAGTAAATTTTTCAGACGATTTTTCACGACATCGTATTTGGACTTGATTGGAAAATTCTGGTCTCTGATTTCCTCCTTCGTCGATATAGTGCCTTACCGTGCCATTTGAAAGAATCTCCGGCCATGCTCAGGGTCGTCCACAATGATTTTACGACCTCCAGTCAGATCAGATCAAATCACAGGACTTGCGGTGATTGTCAAAGTGCCCAGTTTCTTGCACTTGTCAGCTTCATGGTTCCCACTGCGCTGCAACAATTGGAGTAGACAAAACTTTACTTCTCTCCATCAGAAAAACATCATGAGAGACCGTGTGACTATGGTCACGAGAATCGTCGACTAATATGGCAACTTATCAGATTGGTATGGAGGGTCGCTGAAGTTGCTCAAGTCGTATTCCAGTAGTATCTCTGTGGGTATACCAGACGGCCATGTGTGTGCATGCTTGCGCACAATTAGGCTGTAATATTTACAAGCATCTTCACACTCACAGACATACCAACTTAAGTACACCCATACACATACATATATATGTATGCATTTAGACGTACATTCGTTAGTATGTGTGCAAAAGTGAATATAAACATCTATATATTTCACGCATGCGTACATATTAATAAATGGCAATAAACATGTGCATACATGTCAATTTTTTGTAGCCTGCCAGACAAATCTGAATCGCATTATGGAAATAACAGATGCAACGTGCCACCAGTCAGTAACGCTTCCTATGCGTCTGCTTTTAAACTTGTATATCTTTGTAGGACGGTAAATGTTAGATCACCCAGATTTTCCGGTGCTTTATGCACAGTCACCATCGGTCTGGACTTCGTTTATCCCTACCTCGACGACATACTTGTTGCTAGCTCTTCCGGAGAAGAGCACTCTTCACATCCACGCAGCCTACCTGAACAGTTGACTATGGTATCAGTCAACCCAACAAAGTGCGAGCTAAGCAAATTGACTATCGAGTTTATAAGTTGCCGGATCTCAGGCGATGGCACGGCTGCCTTCTATGACAGAGTTCAAGGCCATCCAGGATTATCCTGAACCTTCCACTTTTAAATTTCATGGTCTGGTAAACTACTATCGTCGATTCATTCCTCGTTGCGAGCACATTACGCAGCCAATGACCGACCTCTTCCACGGAGGCCGTCATTAACTGTCCTTCACCGATCCTGCGCGCACGACCTTTGAACAGCATAGAGAGGCTATCTCCCAAATAGCTCTGCTCGCCCATCCTGACCCTGAAGCACAACTGTCGATTGCAACCGACGCTTTTGATACACCCGTTGGTGTCGTGTTACAACATTTAGTGGAAAATCTGTAGCAACCCCCAGTGTTTTCTAAACAGTTGCAACCCACGAAGCCTTGCTATAGTATTTTCGGCAGAGAATGGATTTCCACTTACTTTGCAATAAGCCACTTTTAGCATGCGGTTGAAGACCAACAATTCACGATCTACATCGACCATTGATGTAATCACTGAACTCTTCGTCCGACAGGTATTCCCCCAGGGAAAGCAGGCATGTGGGTTATATCTCTCCAGACAGACATGCAGCATTTCTCGGGTTTCCTTAATTCAGTCACAGACACACTCTCACGCGTATACCGAATAAACGGTTGTATGCCTACTTCTCTTGATTTGGCCGCCATGGTTGCTTGGCAAAAAGGCTACTCCGAGAAGTAACAACTTCATCAACGTAGCTCCTCAAGATACAGCGTGTTCCTTCAACTTCCTCTGTGTGATGTTTAGCAAAGCATACTTAAGCCGGTGGCGCCGTTATCGTTTCGTCGTGCAGTGTCAGACACACTACATAATCTGTCGGACCCTGGCATACGTGCTTCCATGAAGCTTGTCACTGAACTTTTTGTATGGCCTAAAGTGAGTCGCATCATTTGTTATTGGGCTCGTTGCTGTTTAGAATACCAGCGTTCCAAGGTCCATAGACATACCAAGTTTCACTGGTGTCTGTACTGCAACACATTCGCGTCTTCACCACGTGTACATTGATCTCGTCCGACCGTTACCACCTTCTAACGGTTTTACCTTCCTTCTGACTTGTGCCGACCGTTGCACTAGGTGGCCGGAGGCGATTCCGCTTCCCGATTGAACTCCCGAAACAGCGGCCAGCGCTTTTTTGGAAATTGGGACACCCAATTTGGTTGGCCCGCAGTGGTGACCACGGGCTGCGACTCTTATCTTCAAGGACCTTTCACAGATCTCCTGAGAACCCTTTGGTGCAGGCACATACGCATTACTGCTTATCATCCAGAATACAACGGGGTGGCAGGACGTTTTCATTGTCGGTTGAAAGCAGCCCTCAATGCGCAGTCGAAACCCTCCTGGCAAGAGGCTTTACCACTATTTATTCTTGTGTTGCGTAATTCCGTCTAAATGGACTTGAAGGCCACACCGGCCCAACTTGTACACGGCTGCAACCTACGTTTTCCTGACGAATTAGGCTCCTCTTCGTCAACCAGACCTGTCGATTACGGGAAGTATCACGTTTCGCGAGCCACACGACGCGGCTACGTCCAGTATAATCACGACAGCAGTCGTCACTCGTGCACTTGCACGAGCAACTCTCTTCCTGCTCTGACGTCGTCATGCACGGAGGTGGCCCATGAAAAATTCTACAGCCACCATATGCCGGCCCTTTCCGTGAACTGCAAACGGGTTGAAAATTCTTTCATCGTCGACTATGATGGCAAACACGAGGTTGTTTCAATCAATTGAGCTAAACCCGCATTTACTGTGCCTAATGTCCCGTCGACGCCTCCAGCTCCCTCGCCCCATTCTGAGCACACCTGACGTTACCTATACACCTTCCCTTCCTCGACAAGACCGACATGGTAGACACGTACGAAAGCCTGTAAGGTTTACTGAGTACGTTAGCGTTTTCTGAACAAAAAACACTTGTTTGTAAAACTGTCTAGTTACTGTCATTTAACGTGATATGTTTTTCTGTGTACACTAATGTTTCTTCTGGGTTCTTTCTGGTTATCATCTTAGTAGGTCCGGCCTACAATACTAATCAACGGATTGAGAAGCACCAGGTTTCAAACGACATGTTGACGCCGAACAGTCCGCCATCATGGTGAGCCTGTTTTTCTGCCAGGCACAGCTCTTTCACTGCTCTCAGTCTTAGATCACGCGGACTTGGTGCAATAGGGAGACAACTCCAGAAGGCTATTGTTCACCACTGGATAAACCTACCTCCTTTTTTCCCCACTTGTGAGTCTTTTACGGCTAGGTAGCCTGCTGCGATGGATGTGTACCGAAGATTAAATAACCGTAATCTAGTGCACCCAATCAGTGCACCGTCAGTTTGCGACCGATCACCCTGTGAACTCTGCCCTCCGGTATTCTCATGTTTCCGAACAACTGGAAATTTGTCTAGCAATCGGCACTCATCATCATCATCATCATCATCATAGACAGCAACAAATCAGTGGTTCACACTAATGCTTAACTGCCACACAACCATGAAGAAAAAGCAAACCCTATATAGAAATAGAGAAGGAAAAAGAAGGGGACGGGAAGGGACCTAACTACTGAAAATGACTACGTCCATATTCAAACATTCAGCACCAAGGTGCCTACACCTAGCAAACAACACAACCGAGCACAACACAACCGGCACTGCCTTTTGGTGACCCCGTTTTTGCATACCAACGCTGTGACGAAAGCTTTTGTTTGCCCTAGTGGTCTTCTGGGTCCTCTGTAACGAGCTCTTAGAATGGCTTAATTTATGTCGCCGTTTTGTTGTGCAATTTGACACTCCCCAGTGAGGCGTTTGTTTGGACAATTAAGTACTCTATTTTCGTTCGTCTGGAAATCCTTCACTTTTCCGTTCCACTCGCCATCAGCTGTACACTTTCTTTCTTGACGATGGCCACATAGTACTGCGCTGTTTGTTGGCTTCTGAATTATTGCCACTGACTAACTCATCGAACTCAGGGTGAAGATTTGTAGGTGTTCCCACAACGTGAAAGATATTCGTCATCGGAATTGCCCATTTGATGGATGCTCAAGTTTCTGGCACATTCACTCATCAACCAGCTGAGCAAGAGCAGAGTTACAATTGGAGCGTCCGGGAAGCCACTTGTGGTCGTCAGGGAACTTGGTGAAGAGAAAAGTTATCAGAAGTGCTGCGTGACGGTGTAGTGTCCAGATGAGCCATGTATAGGCCGTTACACTTAGTTAATCCTCTTCCAACTGAGTTGTTCATTTTTTGTCAGCTACTTCCTTTAAGTAATCCTAGGATAAATGGAATTTGATAAAATTTCCTTGCACACGTCCAGGAAGAGATATCCAGGTGGCTAGCCTAAAAAGCAGTGATCGCGGTAATAACAAGTGATATTTGGTGGAAGACGCCGAGAGTAATTAGTTTGGTGGATGTGCGAAGTGGTACCACGGTCGATGTGACAGGCTCCCAGAGTGGGCCTATGAACGCATGTGATTCATAAGGAGCTACTAGAGATTTGTGGGTCATGTATAAGGAAACTCCATGAGTATACTGCTGCCGGGCACTCTGGACTGAATCAGAATGAGGTCTTTGGGAGTAGCGCGTCGCCCACTGTGCTCAGCGAGGTAGAAGGCAGGACAGAGTGGGCGGGGGATAATAAACCGATTATCCCCGATAACAATGAGGAACTTTTCAACGAGACGTGTAGAATGAAATGAACCAAAGCCGGCCGGTTACGAGTAACGCAACGAACAAACAAGGATTATATTGTCGACACGCAAAGTCGACGTGAGAACGTGCGAATAACAAGACGGAACGTTAACACAGCGGAATGACAAGCAAGCATGCAGCGGAGTCGGACGTTCGAGTGCGCGGGGTACTTGTCGGTATCGACACACGTTAAAACAAACGTTTAAGCACACACAAAATTTCGGGTCTCCACAGAGCTTCGAATCATAGAAGACAACCCGAGTGTTGACTACGACAATCTGACGGTGTTTCAGTTAGCCAGAACCGTTGAAACGAGCATGAATGATTCAATTTACTTTTCCCACACACCAGGACAGCAAGAAAACATACATTGCGAGATGCAGGTATTTCGTTTATTCTCATCATCATCATAGACAGCAATACATCAGTGGTTCACACTGATGCTTAACTGCCACACAACCACGAAGAAACAGCAAACCATATATAGGAACAGAAAACGTGAGAAAGAAGGGGACGGGAAGGGACCTAACTACTGAAAATGACTACGTCCATGTTCAGACATTCAACATCAAGGTGCCTACACCTTGCAAACAAACAACCGAGTTGCAAGTAAGAGTAGGGCGTCATCAGCGAGACAGCTTCCTTACGGCTTTCACTGCC
>QNGE01006827.1:0-27805 GCA_008508345.1 Paragonimus westermani
TGATCTCACTGCAGATCTAATTTCCAAACAGTGTCCTATTTACGTAAATTACGTGGTTGTGCATGGACGTTCTGTCGATGGACATTTATTTAATGTCCTTTCACGGTTGAATGTGGCTCATCAGATGTTGAATCCGATAGTGTGCTCTTACGAACACTAAATGGAAATTTTTAGGAGACGTCACTTTAAAAAGCGGTGTGAGCTGCGTTCCTGGAAATGTGCGTAAGTTGTAACGACAGCCAACTAATCTGAACGTCGAGAAGGTAGACTATTTTTTATCTACATTTCGTTCCCCGGTTGTCTCACACGGACAAGCCATTGACAATGTTGATGTAGGAAGGACGATTATTCAAGTGATCTGAGGTTTGTCAGCCGGCATGTGATCGGCCAAAAATGCGCTGTGTACTGTCCCCATTCTAGCGCTGTCAGACACGATATCAGGTGCGAAATTGGTCAACTTGGACAAACGCTACTGAAGTCGACTGCGGGGCTGCACGCCCCTGACAAAAAGGATGTTGACCGTGTCAATTCCTAAGGAAATCAAAGCCCAAATGAATTCGAGTGGAATTATTGTACCACTAGGAAGGAGATTCTTGTTCTGGAAAACATACCCGTCACTGTTTGCTTGGAAAGCGTCTGTTGGTTTGAACAACTCGCATACCTCTTCAGCGGTTCTGGAACTTGAGGGATTCAGAGAGACAAGTTTTCTGTTGGCAAGAGTTTTCACAGCAGTACGTTTGCGAATGGGATCATGGGCCTGGATTAAGTTACCTAAACGCTGACGCGTTGTGTAGATGACCGAATCACCACCAAGGATGTTGTCTTTCGTGCTCGGGTGGTTACCAGGTGTTAATTATTGTCAGTCTGGAAGAGGGTAATCAGTGGACCGTCATTCAGGGCAACGGTGCGCATCTGGAAATCATAGATGTGCGATTAAGAGAAAGTGGGCTACGTCACTCTACTCGGGAGATTTGAGGATGTAGTTAGGGGTCGCGTTTATCATGGTTGTTGTGACTTCGTCTCCATATTGCTGATGATGTCTCCTACTACCAACATGGTCCGGAGTGTGAAATCCAGCTTGTGGCTCCCGAATCAGTAGTTTGTATGGTCTCGGAGGAACTGCATGGGATTTCGGGACAGGCGAGCCAGAACGAACTGGAAGCAGCTGTCAGGGAGCGTTTCCAGTAACCCCACCAATAGAAGGGATACCAGGAAAGTATGTCATGACTAGAGTCTACTCATATAAATTAAGAGCGCCAAAAAGGCAGCGTGCATCATTACGGAGTATGATGATGGAATACACGAATGAGGCAATGAAGGCCGATATTAGTAGACCATTGCCGGGGACCAGCTAGGAAATTGGGCACATGCTAATGAAGGTGGGTCACTTCACCAGGTGCTGCAAAGCCATGCCCATGTCAAGAATAGAAGATGCAACAACCACCAAGACCACTTTTGATGATTGGATCTCGCACTGGGATAGACCGAGTTGGTTACACTATAATGGGGATCATATTTCGAAGTGAACAGTGTAGAATATTGGGCACAAAGCGATTTCAGCGCTTTGTACACGGGTTCGAGGCTGGGGGCCCAATCCACCCGGATCCAGTCAGTTTGTTCGTTTCGATGTTCGGCGGTATTTTGTTGACCTGAAAATTATTCATTGAAAACGGGGTGTAGCACCGCTTTCGGGGGTTACAGAAAGCACCAATAACAGAGTAAAATAATAATCTAGCAAAACAGGATACATTATTAATTTAACGGTTTATTAAGTAGGTGAGAATCCAATAACACTTTGAGACGGTCTTTAGAAGATCAGCTAACAATCTCTATTGGTAGGTCGTTCCAGTTGTTGATAACCCTATAAGAGAAGAACTGCTGTCTTAGGAAGGTCCGAGGTCGAAGCTTATAGAGCTTTTTGTCGTGGCTACTTCGACTGTTATCACTTACTAGGGTAAAGAATTGTTGCACAAGTCCTGTGCTAAAGAGAAAATGTGTAAGAATTAAGTCGCCGCGGAGTCTACGAAACTCAAGTGGATAAAGATCGAGAATTTCAAGGCGAGACTCGTAGGATAGATGCCGCAAGCCAGTGACCATTTTGGTGGCCACTCGCTGGACACGTTCAATGGCGAGTATGTCCTTCTTCAAACCGGTGTAGACGACTTGATTGGCATACTCGAGCAATGGTCTTATGTAGACTCTGTAAAGCGTGTGAAAGGCGCGCTTGTCAATCCGGGGGAAGGTTCGTTTGATCATCCCGAGAGTCATGAGACCCCTTTTTGCGGCCAGCTGGTGATGATAAGAGAAGGACAACCCAGACGATAGCCAGATCCCTAGGTCTTTTTTGAGGTCTACTTTCGTGATACCTACTACACTTTGTGCACCATGTATCACGAATAGGTTCCCAGAGTCTCCTCCGAGTGACATGTGCGCACACTTACTGTCGTTTAGAGGGAGACTCCAATCCTCTGACCAGCACTTAATACGATCAAGGTCAATCTGCAATGCACTGGGGTCACAGGCGTTCCAGATTTTTAAGTCGTCGGCATAAAGGAGAGCGTTGCTAGAGATCAAATCGGGGAGATCATTGATGTAAATAAGAAACAACAATGGACCAAGTACCGATCCTTGAGGGACCCCCACAGAGACTGGGGATGGGGACGAAAGGCCTGAACCGGTTTTTACTCTGAAAGTCCTGTTACCAAGAAAGGAGGTTATCCAGCGGAGAACTTCTCCTTGAATCCCATAGGCTTCTAGTTTGTGCAGCAGAGGACCGTGTGGGACACGGTCGAAGGCTTTGGCAAAGTCGAAGAAGATAGCGTCCGAGATATGACCATTGTCTTTGGCCTCTGTTAGGCTATCCATGAAGATTAACATATTAGTTATGCATGACCGCTCAGGAAGAAAGCCATGCTGGGTCGAAGAGAAGAGGTTATTTGAGAAGAAATGCTTAAAGATAGTGCGTTTTAACAGTCGCTCCATTATCTTGCATGGGATGCTGGTAAGGCTGATCGGTCGATAACTAGCAGGAGAGTGACGATCGCCTGTTTTAAATATAGGTGAGACATTGGCCTCTTTCCATGCCTCCGGAAGAGTGCCTGTCCGAAGTGTCTGTTTAAACAGATCGAAGAGAGGCACCGCCGAACCGACGGCCGCTTCTTTGAGGATCCGGGGATGGATCGCGTCTGGTCCCATGGCACTATAAGGATTGATCTTAAGCAAGAGGTCTTGAACGTCAGGCACAGAAAAGTCAGCTATCAGAATGGGGTGTTAGAAGTGCCTCTGCGGGAGAATTGGATGCCAGTTTGGCAGATCCACATTGTAGACTGATGAGTAGTATTCTCTGAACATCTCGGCAACCACTTGGGGGTTGAAGGAGGTTTCCCCGTCGGGAAGCCGCAGAGAAAACGCTGAGGGCTTTGTTTTTCTCTGGCGTCGTATACACTTGAAAAGAAAATTCTTATTCTCGTGAGCTATTTGTAGGATTTTCGACTGTACATGTTGGGTGTGTTGCCGGATTTCCCGCTTGCACCTGTTTCGTACAGAGCGAAAGGCCTCTAGATCCTCTGGCTTATCCGTTAGCTTCTGTTTACAGAATAGAAAAGAAAACATGGGCTGCTTATCACCCACAGAGCAATGGCTTCGTGGAACGTGTCAATCTCATGTTGAAGTTTTGCCAATAGAAATATCACTACAGGAAACACTAGACAAAGCCGCGGCTCGATAAATCTGAGGCGGTGAAAGGGTCAGTGCGTGACTTCTTCTCAGAGGTGGACCCCACTTGCTCTTAAGCTCCCTCCTGCAAGTAGATGCATTTATTATGAGATTTGGCCACCGAGCGCACAATTGCTGGCAAAGTTTCTCGTTCGGAATGACCAGTGTAGAAAAATATGATCCATGATATACGCGTGTGCGCCTACGTTTTTTGTTACGTTAGTGCTGATGTAGACAGACCATTAATTGTAAGAGGCAGACTGGGTAGAAATCCTATTGGTATCAATTAAGGGGATACCAGTGCCTCGTGTTCCGTTTCACAGCAGAACTCGGCAGCTAAATTAAACTGTTGGATAGCCCAGCGCGCCGCAGAATATAAGCGGCACCACCCGACACACGGGTTAGGAGGTGGTGGCCGCAATGCAGATAACCAGCTTAACGACTTGGCGTTGAGCATTCACTCGCAATAGGGCGCAGTTTATGGGAAGGATTTTCTGCGATCGCACTGCGGCAGAATTAACTTGGACTCTCAGGCAAGTCGTTTCCGTAAAACGC
The DNA here is from genome assembly GCA_008508345.1 of Paragonimus westermani. Taxonomy (NCBI): domain Eukaryota; kingdom Metazoa; phylum Platyhelminthes; class Trematoda; order Plagiorchiida; family Troglotrematidae; genus Paragonimus; species Paragonimus westermani. Next base: position 4,270 of record QNGE01006827.1, read on the forward strand.
ACATGAAAGACCGATTAAAATGAAGTCTTCGGATATAAAATGTGGTATGAGCATATAACAAAACCACCGGAGTGGAATCGATTGTGATTTAGTCCCCGTGAGTTAGGACAACCTCGCTTGATGCTCGAAAGCTTCTTGCATATATTTCATCTTTCCACCCTGACCGAGTATACTGAGGGGACTGGGCTTGCACAACACGAAACCGCTACAGGTGTCCACCATCCTTTGTGAAAAACCCCATGATGAGTCATATCCCTTACCAGCCGCTGTGAAACGCCATGACGCGAAATTTGCTCAGTAAGAGAAACATGCCCTCAGAGTCTACTTAGGCATCCATGATCGCCCTGGTGGAAGATGAGAATGGAATTTCTGATGGTTTGGAAAAGTGGTGGTGTTTTTGTAGCTAGGGTTGATGGTTTTGATATGGGTATATTCGCCGAGTTTGGCATTTAGGATGCAAACGTTTCATCACCAAGCGAGGTGACATCATCAGTGCGTAAGTGGTTCTGTGTATAGTTTTGAGCGTGACCAAACTCCACGCTCAAAACTATACACAGAACCACCTGCGCACCGATGATGTCACCTCGCTTGGTGATGAAACGTCTGCATCTTAAATACCAAGCTCGGCGAACATACCAATACCGAAAGAGATGGGAATTTTACGGTTGTGCGTTGAACACAGACATCTAAATACCACAACAAAAGATATTCGTTTCCATTACTAAGCAGAGGTACCATCTTTGACACCTTACATGTTACGGAGTGGTCCTGCTCTAGACCTGGCTGCGAGATACTGACAGGGTAAAATTAGTCCAGCGGACCAACAGATAAACGGCATTTTTCTATTCTGTTCGAAATGTGTGAATTTGATACAATGCCTCTTGGTCTGGATAACGCGCCGATCACCTTTCAACGGTTGACACGAAGAGTATTTCGAAACCTAATGCCAAATGAAAGTTTCTACTTTGGTGACATTACTGTACACCGATCCACAACCACAGAGCACATTGATAGACCCGAAAATGTATTTGAACGTCGTAGAAATGCAGACACGAAGTTGGAACCTACTGAACACGTGTTCCTAAACCGAGAATTGTCATTCTTAGGCAATACCCTCTAGAGGACAAACGGATAGCACAAAAGGCAAATAAATCATCGACTGGGTGATACTAAGCTCACTGAGTGAACTACGCAGTTTCATGGGACTGGCATCTTACTACCGAAACTTTGTTCCACGTTTCGCAGGGTTAGCACCCCTTTTCACCATTTTGCGGGGAACGATAGAAAATTTGTTTGGTCCGCTGAATGGTGTACAACTTTTTATACCTTGGAAGGTGACCCCAATTCTCTCCATTCCAGAGTATCCAGATTTTCCTCCGTCAACTGGTTCGTTTATACTAAACACCGACGTCAGTAATTTGGCTACTGGTGCTAAACTATCTCAAAATTCGGCTAACGTGGAAGTGATGAATGCGTATGCAGGCCAAAAGGCCCGACAGGCGTGGAAAGCACTGATGCACTACACGCCGTGAGATGTTAGCCCTAATGCATTTTCTTGCGCACTTCCGCCCTTACTTACTCGGACAACCTTTTAATGTTTGAACCAATCGTCATGCGCTGCAGTGGCTTTGCAGCGTCTGAGGACCAGAGTGCTAAGTGGCATATCGGCTAGAGTTTGTAGAGGATCCCAACTTTGACTGTACCTATCATGCGGACAACCGTCATACGAATGTTGATGCTGTCTGCTCTCCATCTAGAAACTGTTAATGCGTTGTTGTTTACCTCCTCAGATGCAGCCACGTGGGTACGCTTTCAGCTGAATCACCCGTACATTTACAGTATTTACTGGCGACAACATGGTGGAACTCCTCAATTAGCTAGCCACCAGATTGGAGGCGAATTCCTGACGGACGCTGCTTATGGTCACATCGAGCAAACCTGAGAATAATTGATGGCGCATTGCATTTGTTTGATGACGCCAGCCGAACACGAAGAAATCGTTACAAACGATAAAACCTCAAAAGTTGTCCGGAAAGTACGTTCAGATTTGGGGCACACAGGTTAACGAAGAACTAAATTAGCTGCCTCAAAGAGTTTTGGTGGCCAAACCTACATGACGTTGTTTGCATCTGCACTAATCGTAGCACTTATATGCGAACAAAACTCCGTATTTTGACCCTCAGAGCCCCGCATTAAACGGCTACAAAAGCTGACTCCAACCACCTTGCAAGAGTTAGCGTGATGGGACGACTATCAACGTCGAGGACCAAAAACAAGTATATCCTCGTAGTTGTTGACTATTCCGCCAAACAACGTGAGGTCTTTTCGATGCCGAACCAGGAGGCGTCTACTATGACACGGTTGTTCGTCAACTAATGGAGCACTCTTTACGGTACACCCCTTGTATTACACTCTGATCCAGGCACCGTGTATGAAATTTGCCTCCTCAAAGAAGTATGTCGTACGCTGCGTATTTGCAAAAGTCGAGCAACTTCTCACCATCCCCAGAGTAGCCGCTTGATTTAACGTACCGATTGTACTTTCAACGAACAGCATCAGTCAGGCTACTGGGATGAAACCTTACCACCGTTCCTCTAAGCCTGTGAGGCTGCCGTCCATTTGAAATCAGGCATACGCCATCGCTACTAACCCCGAGTCATGAACTACATCCGCGGATTAACTTGTTGACACGGTTAATGTCGGCCGAGTATCTAGGGTTACCACAACGTGCCGTGGATCCTGACGAACGGTTAAGGGTTGCCTACAAAAATGCCGCCGAACATCAGTCAAATTCGCAACACTAACAGAAAAGCTGCCGTGATCGTACAGCACACGTACCCGTTGACTGTGCTAACGATTACGTTTGATTTTACAAACAGGACCCACCATATTGGGCAGTCCATCTTTCGTGGCAAGGTCCATACTTAATTGTGTACCTGCGGTCATTCACTGTGTACGTAATTCACAACAGTGGGAATTCAACGGCGGATGTACTTACGGTACGTTACAACCAATTGTAGCTGACTCAAATGTCGCAGGAAGTCCAGGTCCGGTCTTCCTCAGTCTCCTAGTGATGATACAATTCGAGAACACAATTAAAATTCCACCCTCGCGACTGTTGAAGTAACAATGGAGATACCGGGGCACTCGAGTTATTGCTTCACTGTTATGCACGCATTTTGAACCTTCCACTGTTATTCATGACAGTTTCTCATTGACTGAGGGCCATGAAAAACAATATAATTTTCCTCGGAATTTATCATGCGTTACAACTTTTTGTCACGTTAGCGAACAGTTGTTAACACGCGACACGAAAAACGTGTGATACCAGACTCTTCCATAACAGGAATACTGCTGAATCCCCATATGGATTTTCTATCTGCGAGCGACTGCATCGCAACTCACACGCGTCATTATATAGTTAGCTAGAAGAGTTTGTGACACCGAGAAGTATACGAAGGAGAGTATGAGGGTGTAATACGGCATGAAAAGTTATCTTCTCACCTTCAAGTAAATAGTTATCATCAGGCAGGGGCAGTTGACAATCTTTCTAACCACTGGTGTTGTCGGCTGGCCCACGGTCTGTTAAGGAGACTACGGGGAAATATTCATTCCCTTTGAGACACTTCAGAATCACCCAACTCCATTAGATCGGGACATCAAAATATGGCCGCAATGTAGGATTTCCAACAGAGGACAGTTAGGCGAGAGCAACATGGTTAGGTGAAATCCGTGCACTTCGCAGACAAGCGCACGAGAGCAATCGACAGCTCAGTGGTCCGGCAATGTCACAATTTTCACGCCACGAGAAGGGATTAAACGTCCGGATTATTGGAACAGAGGTGCCAGGGACCGTGGTGCGAGAAAACTTTTCGCTCTGTGAAAACGCCCTTATGTGTTATTTTTCAGACAAATTCAGGAATGCACGGTAGATCGGAACCGCAAGATAAAACGAGTAAATGACAGAGAATTAGAGGAGTGCTAAGATGTGTAGGCAGTGCGGACAAGAAGGTGTCACTGCGTCAGTTGTGGAGAATTTGTTTGCAGGTGACCAGGAGGCATGGAACCTCAGAAGGATAAGGAGTGTTTCAAAATGTGCAACTTTGCTTCCGAGTATTATGGTACGAGTCCATTTTGCAAAATTCAGAGGACGGGTCTCAGAGTCCAGAAAGGCCGGAAACTGGTATCCACCACTGGCAACGCGAACATGCACTCTGTAGGACGGGCCGAAAGAGACCAACGATGGATTGCTGACGGGTATGTAGATACAAGTCAGCCTTGAAAAACAGTGGTTGTGTTGGTGGTCCTGAATTTTCGCGTATCTTGTTACTAACATCCGGCAATACGCAACTTCATTGCCCAAGTATCTTCTCCCCGCAGGCATATACGAACAAACCAAACGGTACGAATTTTGGTGACAAACAAAATCAGCATTTGTCCTTGGTTACTGACAACTTGTCAATAGTGTGGTTAATCCCTCGGAATAATTCATCCGGGCTCAGAGGCCGAAGCTGGTAACGGTGTGACAAGAAGCTGTTCAAAAAGCATGACGACCGTGAGGCCCTAATTAGTGCCTGGGGTAAAACAGCAAAACACGGCTGAAAACTACCAGCTTGGGATTCTACTAACTTTGAGGTGCAGTCCGCATTATCTTCAGCCTGGGATTCTTTTAACAGTATATTGTTCTAATTCTCGAGGAATGACTTCGTGTAAACAAACAGTAATATATGTACACACAGAACCGTGAAAATGGACACTGAACATACACAACCCAGTGGTCTCACCACCTTAATTCCAGTCATGTGAATTTCAGATCTAGCTTACGAGTTTAGAAAGTTGAACGAACATGAGGCATTATGCTGTATGCTGCATATAAGCTTCTTGGAAAAGTCGTTTTAAAATCGAAGTTCATTTTTCTGAGTTTACCAACAATAAATAAAGGCACGAGCCGTCATGTTCGGTATTCGAACTCTTGTCCACTTTCCAATAAAGCAGTCTTATCTATCAAGACGTCATTAATGTCACATTGTGCATACGAAAATTATAAACTCTAAACGTCCAGCCACACTTGCATGTGAATATTACTCAGGTGACCAAAACAGCCGTGGAACAGATAGTGTATCGGCCTTGCTAACTAATTTGCTGACAGTGCACAACGCAGCAGCGAAGACCTTTATGTCAGATTGAGGTCGCAGAATCTATTCGATGCTAGAAACAGTTTGTCAATCGTTAACAGGCTGTAATGAATTCGGCTGACACAATTTGACCACCATTGACAGTCGATCAAGACTTTTGAATTCTCGTAAACTTCCAGCCCGCCTCTCCGGAAACTAGTACTACATTTTAGGCTCGGTGTAGTCGGAATTTATCTGCTGAGTATCTCTTATGTCGATAAGCATTTGAATTCCGCCAAATTTCCAAAAATGTACTCCAGGAGACTACTCTGTACGCCGCAGTTTCACGTCAAACTCTGAAAAGTGAGCGGAATCCAGTAAAACGGCCAGAGGAAATCATTTGTCCTTTGTGCAGAACACCAAATGACGACCGCCGAAGCTGAAGTGTCTCATGTGCCATACCTAACTGTTTCACACACAGGAACTAATCTGTCACGTTAATTCCCAAACAGTTTACTACTGCTGGGACAACGTATTATATAGAATCTTCAGGCCAAAAACTGCTGTAGTGTTTGAAACAACCCAGTAATCACTATGTGGAAGTAACCAACCAAGGTAGGAAGTCTACGTTGCCCAGTTTGTACACAAATTTCAGTTATATCGGTTCTAAATACAACGTATTTAAGAAATATACAAGAATGCAAACCCTTATTTTCCTTCATTCTGAACGAGCACAAGATTACAAACGCGCTATTCGACTTCCGTATAAAACTGGCACATAAGGACATTAATTTGATACAGGCTCAGAAGATGTCTGGTTACCATAAAGCACAGAATACGCGACCGTGAGGCAGAAGACACGACAACAGAGTAAGGTTACAAGCAGAACTAAGTTTAGGATAATGTGAATGTAACGATGCGCTGAAACGATCTCCATAAGCGTAGCTAACGACCTCCGAAGGAAGGCTGCTCCAGTAGTTAATAATCCTATAAAAAGTAAGTGTTGCCTTAGGAAGGCACGAGAAAGGGGCTTGTAAGGCATCCTAGCATGTCCCGGTGATCGCCACCATTCGCCACGACAAATAACTGATCTACGAAACATAATCCATAGAAGCGTGTGAGAATTAACCCATAGTGGAGTCGCCAGGATTCGTGTGGGTAAGGTCAGGACTTTTAAGTGGGGACTCGTACGCGACATTTTTAAGCCCTGACTGGTTGGATAGAAGAACACTGGACAGGCCTAACAGCGAATATGCCTTCTCTTCAGCTGTTATACGCCACTTGGTCAACACACCCACGTAGAGGTCTTATGCAAATCAGGTAAATTGTTTGTAATTCTCTACAATTCGCGCGGGGGAAAGTGTGTCTAATCATCTCAAGAGTAGCAAACACCATTTTTGCAGCGATCACATGATGAAGTGCGAAGGATAATTTAGAGGGCATCCAGATGCTCAGATCATTCTTCAGATCAATCTAAGTGATGTCCATTCTGTTAAGCGCACTACGAATTATCAGGGTTTTGCCAAAATTTCCACCACATGTGTACGGACTTATTGTCATTTAGTGAATACTCCAATCGTCCGACCAGCCCTTAATGGCGTCAAGATCGATTTCTAGTGCACGGGAATCGGTGGCATTCCAGATTTTCAGGTCAGCGGCGTATTGAAGAGCGTTGTTGGAGACACTGTCCAGAAGGTAATTGATTTAAACAAGAAATAATAGGGGACCTAGCGCTGACCCTTGAGGTACTCTTTCATGAATTAAGGAGTGAGATAAACCGTCTGATCTGGTGATAAGTCTGAAAGTTCGGTCAGCACGAAAAGAGTCACTTCACCATAGAACCTGTTTCTAGATATCACAGGCCTCTGGATGATTTGCAATGAGATCATTTGGGACACGGTCAAAATCCCTACCAAGATCAAGGAAGACAGTATCTGAGATGACCATTGATTTAACCTCCGTCAGACAATCCGTGAAACTTTGCACATCAGTCACTCCTGACCGGCTGGGAATGAAGCCATGTTGTACTGGGAAAAAGACTGTTTGGTAAGAGGTGTTTGAGGATGGCACGCCCCAAAAAATGCTTCGTTGTTTAACACAGAATTCTAGTACGGCCGATTGGCCGATAGCTAGCCGTGGAATGACAATTATTGGCTAAAGCGATTGGTGTAAATGCGGCTTCTTTCCACGTTAGTCGAAGCGTCTGTTCAAACGATTTGTCAAGGATCTCCACCAGAATGATAAATGCTCCTTTTAGGGCGATAAGATGGATTTTTTCAGGACCATCCGTACCATGTGAATTAACCCGAAACAAAAGACGTCCAACATCCAGCGGCACTGATCGGTTGCCGGTGGCTTCGCAGAGGTTGTGTAGGGTGCGAGTTTGGCGGTGCAACCTTGAAGATTATGGAATAATAGTCCCTAGGTAACTCGATAGCAACAAAGCGGTCAGACGAAGTCACTGTGTTAGGAAGCTTCATAGAAAGGACTGAAGGAATATTCTTTCTCACTCGATGCATATACTCCATTAGGACGATTTTTTTCTCGCAAGATCTTAGGAGGAACTTTTCTCACATGAATTCAGTGTGTTTGAAGGGGTTTCCCGCCTACAGCCACTTTGAATGATGCGGAAGGCACACAGTTTCTCCGAGTACCCGGCAAGTTTATGCATTGTGAAGAAATGGAAACGGTCACCGACAGAAAGACTTAGTTTGCGCAGAAAAGATGAAAAAAGCACAAACTAAGCGCGTCACGAACAGATCATCTTCTTTTTAAATTAAGCCTTCAAATACATGACAACTCTTGATCACAGAATCGTGTTGAAGAAATGATCCGAGACAACTCCTTAGGCCGTTAAAATCAACTTGATTAGAAGTTCTAACTGTGGACTATACTCCCGGTTGTTGTAATTGGTAACCTATAAGGACGAAAGTGAACAAGGAACCGTGACTGTATCCAGAAGATAGTTTATTGATTACTGAGTCTGTCAGATGGTCTTTGTTAGTAATATTTGGGTACAACGGAGAGGGAATCTGTTTGGAACGATTTCGCGTCAGGGCCTTGACATACGGTCTCACAGCTCCATATCGCATCAACAACGGTTAGGAAGTCGAGAACCTGTTTTCACATTCTCAATGGGACTTCAATTACCAGCTTATCTGGGGTGTACTAAAGGTAGTCATAATAGGAAAATGAGGCAAACGTTTCAATCCTATGAATTTCTCAAGGCTACCGATAACAGTGTATTCTTTGAATGAGAGAAAAGGTAAATTTATTAGCTGGGATCGGAGTAAATCGGATAATGACGGAAATTTAATAAATTGCAGAAGTCACTATGGCAGGAGAAAACAGGACGTATATTATTGTATTGTTTGTATGTACGTACAGGGAATAGGAATACCAAAAACAAGTGCAAGATGCAAAGAGGGAATACATGTCAGCTATGCTCAGTGCAATAAATAACTCTTATTAGAAGTGGATACTGACCTCTCAATGTTGGTCGAAATCGTAGAGAAGTGAGATGGCTGGATAAAAGTGGGTACTAGAAAACTGTTCCTATGAAAAATACCAGAGCCTTCAACACTCTCTCATGTGTAGTTAACTGGGTAAGTTGAACAACCACAGACATTCATTTCGCCCCCACTCATGTCACCTGTAAGCAAGGTCTCCGAGGAATCAAAGATGTGCAGTTGAGTGTGGTGTGCGAACTGTCTGATTACTTATTAGCTGGCCTTGAAAAATTCACAAAAACGTAATTAAAAACTATTTCCTCGTTCACTTTTATGAGAACAAAGAGAAAAGAGGGTGCTTAAAATTACGGATGAGACTGCGGATGGCGGTAGGGTTGGAACCGGTTTGTTTTTTCGAGTTGATCTGATGTCCTTTCTTTGAAATTTCGGGTAAGAAATCATTATCACTGTGTACGTCAGCAACCCCATGGAGGGCTCGGCTTCGTACGTTGCGACCTATGAGTCTCTTTCAAACTTGTCGTTTTGAGAGGGTGATGGGAAGATTTCACTCACGGGAAATACGACCCTTTCATCTGTTGGGCACAAAACTTCAAAGCTGCGTTGAGTTCAAACACAGCCTTTGAATTAGTAGAAGGTGATTCCAAAAGGCTCCTGCGGTTCTGGAATCTGAGGAGAAATGTTTTGCTCAAAATCGTTTGGCAAACCTTAGAAAACAGTTTCTTGACGATTACTGCGTCTTCAGAAGTGGTATTTTGTGTTTGGAATTTCGCGCATTGGCTGACGTCTGCAGAAGCGGATGTATTGCTTACTACTCCAGGCACAGGAACCTGAGTGAATTACAAACTTAGTCCGTAATCGTATCTTCTATCTCTGAGTGACTTCTCTTTTATCTTTATCGCCAATCAATCGATGTAATATACCGACTACGGATACAATACATTGATTAATGAAATAATGCCTTGTTTGATAACGAATGACGGTAACTGTATACAGCTTTTGATATACAGGGTACCAATAGGGCATAAATATGAGTAGACAATGGTAACGAGAACATATGATTACCGATTTCGAAAAGCAGGTTCTTTTTACCAAAAATGGCTGACTGGAAAGTCTGTCTGCATGCGAAGATTGTGATAAAACTTACGTGGTGATCAACTAGGAAGTGAATTCGGATTAAAGCTGCCCTCAAGCATACACAACCTTTGTTTTGTACACACGGAACTAGGCAGATTAAGTACGGTTATCGGGAAAGGAGTCTGTTGTTTGCAAGGAATTTGCGAGGAGGAATCTCCGCATAGCCGACTCGGCGCGGAAGTTTTGAAACCCAGTATTTCCAAGAAGTGTGATGGATTTCAAACGAGTCACAGTGTATTCAAGAATGCACTAATTTCACGAGACATTTCGGAAGAACTCCATGAACGTAACCAGCCGCTACGTGTACTTTTACGAACTCCACTATGATGTTTGATTCTGTGAGTCGTGAGAAGTTATGGACAGTGTCTGGATAGTTGGAATATTCCTGTAAGTTCGGTTTGGTTAGAATGCTACATACAGGAGAAGGTGAATTCGTTCGGATCAACCTCTGATGATTTTAGTGTCGTTACCCCCATAAATCAGGTTCGTACCCTGACCCTAACTCCCTTTAGTTTATAGTTGACTACGATGTGAAAAGCCGTCTTCGGAACTCGGAGGATCATGTTCAAGTTGGATACCTCACGGATGATAGTCTTCAAAACATATGAGTTTCTGGCGCCTCAAGCCGATTACATAATTTTTCTATACATACGCTCTTGTTTGCAAATGACAATGAGCTGTATATACATAGTGGAAAGAAATTGTAACGACCGACTACGTCTTTTGCAAGAGCAGCATCCAACTTTCAATTAGAGATCAGCGTTGGTCGAAAGTGTGCTTTCTTTAAGCCTCTTTCTATAGGAGTTTGTGCCTGCAATCTACCTCTGCACTGACCTGTTAGACTACTGCGTAAACGTCCGTTACTTTGGTGACAGTCTGGCTGAACAACTGTACATGAATAAAAGCCGGTGAGTTCGTGTCACTGAATTTATCGCCGCATGCGGACTTCTTGAAAGGTTTGTTTGGAAGAACCGCAGCCTAAAGATGAAAACCGGACTTCTTATGTGCCTCGCGATGGTGCTCGCAATGCTGATATACAACAGTGAAACCAGGACAACATTTGAGTGCACTGTATTGCATCTGAGCCGTTTTCATCTATAATGCATAACTTCACTATAACAGAGGGCAGAGGTTTGTTGCAAAATGCCAGCATTTAGTTTACTCTCATCAGTTGCAATCGCAACACATGCGGATTAGATACGACAGAGAAGCAGAGACAGGCAGGGAATGGACACAAAAATTACACACAGTATGAGTTCGTCAATAGCATGCAGTTCTGACGAATCATTTCAGACACTTTTGCACACATAACTCTGGCTGGTAAGCTCTAATTAACGAGGCTTTGTTAAATGCCAGTAATTTATTGTGTTGATTACACAACAATATTTTGAGCAAGATGGTCGGATCAACTTAGTGATCTGTTTTCATGGGGTTTTGTACAACGAATATACGGGTGTGAGACTGTTGTGGCATCGCTTGTAACATTTTCGGGATGTGTTGTGCTACTCACTGAGATAGTTATCCATCTGTTAAAGATATTCAGACGTCACCGCAGTTGCAGGTGAAGTGGCTGACATGACATGTGGACAGACTGCGTTGACAATTATGAAGAACTGGTCCCTCGGTGGCTTGAACCAAAAGTAATTGGGCAGCCGTATACGTACAAGATAGGGCAAATTTCAATTAGTGCTCAATATGATTTGCCAGATGAGTCCGGCTGAATTGTAAAGATGACAATAGATCCTCAGTTTGAGCAGCCGGAACTTAATAACTATTCCATATAAATCGAACATTGTGCACGATTGATCGCAGCTGTCGAATTCCCATTGAACTTCCAGACAGGCCCTTTCGAAAAGAAACACTAGGCTCGAGAATCGTTCTTATTAGGGCTAGTCAGTAGTGGATATCTTTGCCACGGCCGGTAGTTGAACTTCGGCCTCGCTGTGACTAGGTAACCGTGTTGACTACTGCGTCGTTACCTTAACGTTAGGCATGACCACATTATCAGATGTGATCGCTCCACCAATTTCACTTGTGAGTAATGATCAGGTTACCCGACCGTCTCGATTAGAGACACACTAACTGTCTCGATAACGTCAGTAGATAATCCCTCGACTAGGACTTCTCTCCAAGTTGAAATCATATAGATCATTAGCTTGTTGAGCACTTGCCGGTTAATGAAGAGTCGCAGGAGATTTTGGTTTCCACACAGTTAAACAGTGAGTGTTCACGTATGATGTATCAGTTGTGCCTAATGTTAAGGTAGCGACGCAATGGTCAACACGGTTGCCTCGTCAAAGCGAGGCCGAGGTTCAACTACTGGCCGTGGCAAAGATATCCACTACCGACTAACCCTAACAAGAACGATTCTCGAGCTCAGTGTTTCTTTTCGAAAGGGGCTGATTGGAAGTTCAGTAGGAATGCGACAGCTGCGACCAATTGTTCGCTATTTTCAATCTATATAAAAACCACAATCCTTTATTACTCATCAGTGCGCATCAAAATACCTTCATTCATAGCATCCTTTGTTTTGTCTGCAGCTCATGAATGATGAAAATACGTTTGACTCTATGAGACAAATTTTTCAGGACCTTAAAGCCTGGACCGAACTAAGTTTACATCCTTTGGGTTACACAACTAGAAGACTAAGTTCATTCGAAACATTGTGCTGCTTTATGCCTAACAGAAAGTTATGACGTCCCGTCCTTAGGCCTGAAGATACGGACATTTAAAATAGTTAGACTGCCGTTTGATTCGGCTTTGTGATGTGAGGGTGATTAGAATTAGAAAGGTCGAAATTGAATCAAAATAATCAATACTGGTAGAAGGCATACTATCATCTACAAACATTTCGTGCAATAGGAACTTGTCGTTCAACAAGTTTAAGGAGGCTGTCTCTTAGTTTTGGCTCAAATGGACTGCCGATGGCCGTCGAGCCCATCCATCTGTAAGCATATCCTTCAAAAAGAAATCCTATGTTTTTGCGCACACTTAAATGAGAACTATGTGGCGTTCAAATGAAATACCCACATTAGCGTGCTGCCCAGAGGTATAGTCAAAAAATTCAATTATCTCGCAAGAAAATCAGTCACTTGACTACATAACATGTAACAGCACTGGGGGGTACTCTAATACCTGTGGTAATTCAAATGAATCCTTTGGGCAGTGTGGGAATAACACATAGCAAATGCGATACAAAATTTCGACCAGCCAACGAGAAACCCTATGATAAGCTGGAATTTTCTAGCATAAAACTGATTTTGGAGGTGCTCCATTTATGTGTATTTTCAGCATGCTTGTGATTCGTGTTAATTCTGCGCCTTTTATAGGAAGTAAATCTTGATTATACCATGACTAAAAGTGATTCCGGACAAGGATATACCTTTCCAAGCAAAAGGGTGAAGTGAACCCACGCTGATGTCTAATCTGTTTTGTTGACTGGGACATATCCGTCGGCCGACAGGTGACCGGATTCTGGTTCAGTATTGTATAGCAAGTGAAGGTGGCTGTTTTGGACAACGACTTAAGAGTAATGGAACCAAATTTGGGAAAATGGTTTACATTTTACGTGCTCTTTAGCCTGCTTGAGTGCACTTCAGATGGCTGTTATCCGGTGGGACAGTGGCATTAATTGACTGCGTTTCAGATAGTGCTGTGCCTAAACGGGAAGTGTCCCAAGTCTTTAAGTTGTCAAGCAGAAACAAGACCGCCTTCCATCCTGTTTATTCAAGGGGAACAGAGAGGGTCTGATAACGATTTTCAACAGTTTTTCAGGCAATTTGCCCGTATATCAGTTGCCTTGTCTGGGCATGTTGTTTCTGTCGTTGGTTTGAATCCAGCCGAAGACCTGGTTTTTCACAACTGTGTCTCATCTTAAGTATGTGATCTGTTAAACTACTCATTAGTAATACAATTATAGAAAGTGCGCTTGTAGATTCCAATGAACTTGTTGTGGAGTTTCTTTCCGGTACCAAATTGATTTACTTGGAGTGTGTGAATGACATCGTTTCGTTTAGACACCTTGTCAAAAACATACAAACCACGCTGTGTAAGAGGATTACGCTTTGCAAGGCAAAGTATAAAGTTCTACTTCGGGACTCAAACCTTCAACTCCTGTGTTCATCATTGCAGACAGACCGCCTGAGACAGTGGATAAGTTCACATACTGTGGCTAGTCCATAGCCAATGTTTTAAGGGTAATGCGCTAGAAAATGGATGGTCATAACAGAGTGCTGATCACAGGCTTGAATGAGACGTGAATGTTTTGGATGGATTGTTCTACCAGACAATTAACATCAAGTGAGTGTGAGTCATTAAGTTTTGTGTGCTGGATGTATGGTGAATTATTCGGTCGATATGTCATATGTAATGGAGAACGTTGCGTTGAAAATCCTTCAATACACGTTTCAGAATTACTCGATTTTGATGGAGCTGCCGGTGTAAGGTGTCTCTGTCAGGGACATTCGTGTTTTGTTAGAGAGCTCTGCCTACCGACACTGTTGAAGAAGTTAGGTTGCACATGTTTCACTGGCTTATATATCTAGGTTATCAAGAACGCATTTTCAGTACTTCAACTCTGGGTCAACAAAATCACATTAGAATATCAAAAAACTGGCATGTCTACGTGATCGAAGCTATAAATGGCAGCACTCACTGTTATGGAGACAAAATAAGTTTACGTTCTATGACCGAGGTAACCTTGATGTGTTTGTGGAAAAAAGAGGAGAGTGTGGACTGTTTTAGGCAAGGCGACTACTTTTGTAAACAAAGTTCAAATTTATATAATCTGAGAGCAACTGCTTCCGCAGTTGACAAAGTCAACTGACCGGTTTTTTATTGAGTTAACTTACAGAAACATCTTGATATGATCGACATATTTTTTAAATGTTTGATTGATCACTCATATTAGAGCGGAAGTTGCGCAAAATCAGAAGGTGAGTAACGCCATTACAATAACACACGATACGTAAGTGGCAGTGTACCGAATGTACGTGAATAACGAGACTGTAAAACAAATTGTCAGAAATTAGTAAAATCCGGCTTGCGCAGTAGAAATGAGTTTGACTGTTACGAATGACCAGCTGAATCATTTGAAGCTTGCGGGGTATGATGGACGGAACAAGTGATGTGACAGTAGTCTTCGATTGGTGGTTCGTTCGCAGGATAGAACTGTACACATTTTGAAATTGAAAATTCTGTCAGCAGAGCCATTTGCCGTTCAGCTCCTATGGCGGAATTAAGTTAGTATACATTGTTTAGCGTGTTGCCTAAAATTGCAGTCTTTCCTCTTGCTGGGCCCCGTAGCAGTGTGTGAATAAACATGAGTATTTGTGACGGTTTTCGTGGTCGTGAGCCAAGCAGAAGAAAATTGAGCAAGGTAATGTATTTGTAATAGTGATACTAACACTGCTGACAGAATTTGCACCGTTAGCCATGTCTGCTGTTCCATGCCAGGCGATGTGTTGAGCGTTGACCTAATAGACAGAACAGCCTTTATGGTTCGTACTATCCACTGAAATGTGAAGCAGAGGGTTGTCAACATCTGGACGCGTTGCGCATTGCATACGACATGTTAAAACAGTGGTCGACCTGAGTGTGTACATGATGGATTCAACAAGGAATGTCAAGAGTACATATAGGCAAGTTTCTTGAAAGTGTGGTGTTGGGCTTACACCAGTGGTTCGATCAACTGAACAACGAACTACCAGTTGGTTACTAGGTTGAAATGAAGAACAGGTGTGCCACAGGTAGATCAAACTGCATTGGTGTTTCCGTGAAACGAAAGCACAAATACATTGCATTCTACACAGCATGTGTTACTGTAACGCTTGAGTTTACAGTGGGAGATAACCGGGAAGCACGTCACACCTAGAGTGTGTCGTGAGACCTAAGGATCCAAAATTCCCCCTCAGACAAAATCCACTAGTGATTTTGTTTCTATCGACGGATGTGAATGTAAGGTAACCTACTTCAACCTGCGTGCTACTGCAGTGTCTGCTGTGCTTGATCGTGTTGACTACCACGTTCCGTGAATCCGTCAACATCAATAAATTCTTCGGTTTATGCAGTACACGCCAATGATTGTTTGGTGTTATGACACTGTGACCGGATGAGAGAACAAGCCAGGTGGACACACACCCGTAACGTGCGTATGTCCATGAAGGTGTCAGAAAAAGTGCACAACAAACTGTAATCGGCCCAAGATTAGGTGCCGTCGTGTCTGTAAAAGTATACTTCACTTAAACGACTTATTAATTTCCGTTTTGAATGACAAATTAGGTTTCTAGTTTCCAGTCAGTGTTCCGATTTTCAATTGTTGTTCGTATTAACCAGAATAATCATAATTTCGTCTAGGCGAAATGTGCAGTCATCAGCAGCGAGCTTCTTGGAAAACGCACCAAGTACACAGGTTCTGTTATGGACAATTTTATTGTGGGAGTGCGTTGCAGGATTTAAAATTAAGGGCCTATTCAATGAAGTATTCGAGTCGGACAGCGCCGAGATTAACGGGAAACAGTTGTAATAACTAACCTACCCATGTTGGTCCTGCCGTACCATGAGGGTGATCGACAAAGTGGTGTTGAGCGATCTTGTCTCCCAAGCTCAGAAGACCGAGTTCGACTCCAGTAAGGAGGAAAGCACATGATAATGATGAGCTGCAACAAAAACTAGACAACAATTTGATGTTTCCTGTTCTAGCGAAAGTTGCTCAGCTACAAAACTGGAGACACTGAGTTCTTTCCGACCACTCCATCGAAGCAGAAAGAAGATATATGTTGCGATATGTTAACATTTCGTTTACTCCCATCAGCCGCTAAGGTAAAACGTGTAAGTTATATACATCACACAGGTAAGAACAAACGGGGGCTAGACACACTTAAAACCACAATCACTTTTGTACATATAACGTCGGCTGGTAATTTCGGATGAGCGTCGCCTCTCAGAAGGCCAATAACTTTGGGTTTCGACTGTGCAACAGTATCTTAAATGGGTTTAATGGGTCAACTTGGTGAGCGTTTGCTATGAGGTGTTCNTTACCCCAATCAGTCAGTGTCTTCAGTCAACATCTTCAGTTTTTCAGCTTTGCTCTTATTGCATACAAACAGGGTTTATTTGAAACAGTTTCGTAAGGTAAGGCGTATTTGTACTTCTGATGCACTGCAGCTAGAACGGGAGTTACTGGGATAAACTTTGCGAGCAAATGGGTACCCCGATACATTCGTCCAGGCTCATAGTAAGGTGCAGAAGATCACTGAGCCCGTACTCACGACTCAAAAGAAAGATGTTTCTCCATTCTAACCATCTAGGCAACGACACAAAGCACAAAGTAGATTCTGATCCGGCTCGAACGTGTGCGGCTGCGCAGTTGCACTTAGTTCAAACCATCAGAGGACCAGTTCTCCGCAATCACGAAAGTAGTTTGCCAAGCTCCCAGTTTACTTGCAGTTGCAGTAACCTTTACATAGGCAGAACAGATCGACAACTATCACAGCGAGTCGCTGAACACATCTCGAAGTGGTTGAAACAGTTGATAGCGCACCAGCCTCAACTTGGTGCACTGAGGACTCGGAATCCAACGACATCGATCGGTGAACACCTCATAGCAAACGCTCATCAAGTTGACCCGTTAAACCCATTCGAGATACTGTTGCGCAATCGAAATCGTGAAATAAAATGCGCTTGAATGAGCACAACTAGAAGGGCTGAAAAATAAGACGGAATGATCAACCTGAATAAAGTTGACAGTACTACTAACATACCACATGTACATTGATAAACTAGCCATACTTTTCAAAACTTTTTGCCCAATCATTCTGACGAACAAGTTCGCTGGTGTCAGGTCTAACGGACTGGCCATAACAACCTTGTCTGTCTGTTTGCATGCAATTTCTTCAGAGCAAATAATAACATTCTCGGTGCAGAGCACAATAAATTTTCGGAGACATTCAAATGAAACACCCCTATCACATTCCTGCTACGGGTGATATTTACCGTTTGATCAGGAAGTCTACATAAAATCATGTTTTGTCAGTGTCTCTTCAAGCGAAACGGCCGATTTCCGTATTGCCTTATCTTGCTCCAAAATAACTTTATGACAATTTCTCCTGGGACACCATTCTGTCAGGTTTAATTCCAGAAAGAGTGACGGGATAGCTATTGATAGAAGGCTGATATCAGACCACAAGGTTTTTTATCAAACAGAAATCGCGAATACTTTTTTTCTGGATGATTCATTTCAAGCGGTCATATGTACTAGGAGATTAGCATTAGTTCAAATGAGTGACGCGGGCTCAGTAACGTTAAACAAATCAGGAATGATAGTCAAACGATCATTGAACAGTCATAATGCAGTAGGTGTGTCTGTGCGAATAGAAACAAACGGTACATAATAAAACGGAACAACCATGACATACAGCAAATTACAAATAGATCAGTATTGCCTTTGAAGAGGAAAACAACGGTATAAAAGTGAATATTTAAAAGCTAAAAAATCACCCCTTGGAATCGCTAACTTGACTTGGCGTCTACTTCAAACGTAAGATTGTAGATCTAAATTTGCTCAGTGTTTTCAAAAAAGGCTGCTAATTTTTGAGAAAGTATTCCACCGAGCGCCGTTCGCACAAACTTTACTCTACTTTTTGTTGGACTTGTGCAGACCAACTGCGTTTACTGCACTGATTTCGGCGCACAGAGTTCTGTAATTCTACATGTGCTTTCTCTGGCCATTCAGCCTGTTCTGTTGTTTAAGAGTTCTGTTGCGATTACAGTGACACTTACGTTGACAGAACAGGCAAAATGTTTTGTAGGGGAATAACAAATCAGTCCCCAAATGACAGATTATTCAGAGGAAGAAGCGCAGTAGGGTGACTGACGAAAACAGCGCAACCCTGCTCTACCCATGGCGAAGCACTTCCAGATGGTTTGTTACCAAATGAGTCGGAGGAACTCACAGATCCAACTGTTATGTAAGCCAAACCCAAAACGTTTAGTTGTTGGTGCGTTTTACTGACTGAATGGAAAAGATCACTTTCATTCATGAAAAACGTAACAGCCCGGAAAATATCTCCTGGCTGATATCAGCCTTTTAACCAACCAACTCTTAGCCATTCAGGTGATTGTCATCCACATCACATTCATATACTCACCCTGCACACTTTAGGTAGGTTGCTGTCGAAATTGCAGGAAGTGTCAATATCTTGTGAAATTTCTTTCCACAGCTTTAGTGAAATGGATTAAGAGGGCCCAGTATCTTAAAGTCGAGCTTTGTCCAACCCCAAGTACAATCGTACTTACTTACAGTGAAATAACCCGTAGGAGATTTGTGGTTATTGATAGAAACAACGGAATTTGGAGAAGACTGTACCGCATAACATTAGTGTGCCGACGGTACAAAACTACAATTCAGTTTGTGAAAGACTTTTGACAGTTAGTTCCTCTCATGCATGTAAATTCAACAGGTTTCAGGCAGAAACTATCCGAGTGTAATTTCCTTGTTGTTGGAGATTTCGCCGCGGTTTTACATGGCAATCTATGGCCAGCAACAAGGTGACGATGCAGAACTCTGTCTGTAACATTTCCCAGCATTTCAGACCTGATTATATGACACTTCGAAGGTTTGTTTGGTCTATCCATATGAAACCGGTTCGTCTAAAGAATGCCTGTAAAAACGCACGGATCGTTGTCGGCCAGAAGCAGATCTCCACGGAACACTACGGTGAGGACTTGGACGGTCAACTTAGAGGAAGAAGTTGTCTTATGAAATACCTTCACCCATTATTGAAACCTATCGTTAGCGACCAGTGCATCGTGTGTAGGGTTGGTACACACTAGTTCTTGTTGTCAGCCACCTCCAGTTTCCAGTACGAAGGAATTCGAGTGTGAAACGCCAAGTACTATTTTACAGTACTTTAATGTGACAAGCAAAAGTAACTGAGAATCAGTTCACCTAGCACGCATAGGGCGCAATACATACGAATTTGGGTTTAATTAGTGGATTCACATAATTTTTCAAGTGAAGCGTCGACTCATAGAAATATCGGCGAGTTTTACGCAACCTGAGACGGTTAACAAGCGATTCGTGATGCATTGCAGTTTGAAAAGCGTCTGTGAATGTATTCCACAGGTTGGATGTATATAATACTTCCGTACACGACTGACTTACTACAGGCGCAAAGTTATACTACACCACAGCAAACGGCTTCGTGCTTCATCACAATAGTGAACCATATTTCAGTTAAATAACAAAGTAACTGTTCGGTACAGTGTCAGAACTGTTTTATTAAAGGTGACCATATCCTCTTTCCCTTTTCAGCAAGTGTCCTTGATGTAAAATTGGCAGAATTTGTCCATTTTCCAAGTAATAATCCGGGAGACAAATGAGACCATCTAACCAAAAAAATACTCGAAGTTCTGTAAACATAATTCCTGTTGCAACGTTTACTAAAAAAATGTACAGAAACCAAGCTGCCTGACATGGTTGAACATCCTGTCAAAAATCCGATCCGGAATGAATGGCCAAGATGGACATCAGGTATCATCTCAAAGACCACAACAGGTCAGTATATGGTGAAGCTTGTCGGTGTATGTCATTCGAATAACTATTATTGCTGAAAAGGCTTTCGTACACTATGAAAACAATAAACCAGAGGAATTAGTCTTGGTAAATGTCACTGTCTCAAAGTAGCAGGTGTTTTAAAAGTTTTTGTTTCAAGGATCTGTTCAGAAGTGCGAAGTCCTTCGATAACGAACCAGGATAACAAATAAAGTACAATATTTCCAGCGAGGTAGGATACAAGTTTTGATAAGTTCCCTGTGCGAATGGTGCGCAGTGGAAGGGAGTTTAACACAGATGTGAGACGAAAATTTGACAACTTTGGCGAAGTCATCGGTAAAGAGAATAAGCCATGTCATGTAATTAGTAGCAGTTTTTAGATATTTACAAAGAATCGATCGGAGTGAGGGTTAATTATCTACATAGACGAGGCAGCAAGTACTAAAAATTCTTTCAAACTGATTGAATTTTGTGTTTGGAATCAGTGTGTTAACACATATTGAAGTGCTGAGAAGCGAACTGCCGGGTTCAAATCAAATTGATAGATCGGATAAACTGTTTAGCAGGGAGACAGAAGTAAACCTTGCTCGGTTTTTAAAGCCAAACATCAATTCGTCTACATAAGTGGTTACAAAAATCTCGTCACCATCTGCCATGGACTCAGTGTAAAGTGAAAAGAATAGAGAGAAGACGTTGCACCTTAAAGGACACTGGAGCCAGTGATGAGTGATGATGGGGCATGATCACTAAGTTTAGTAAAGAGGCCGTGAGAGCTGCGGTTTGAATTTCAGGCTTTCGGAGAACTTGAAGTTTTATTCCCCAACAACGTGTTCTAACGCATCGCTACTGTGTGGGATTTACACGCGGAGGATCACCGCTTTCCCATCATGAGATGACAGAATGGAGTGAACCAGGCAAGCAACGTCATCCAAAGCTCAGCGTGAAAAACGGTCGACAAACTCAACAGAGGCTGTGGGGCTCATCTTAACTTCAATTCTAGTGAGAATTAATCTTTCGTAAGCCTTAAACTCCGAAGACGTCCATGACATCGAAAAAAATTATCAGCTCCCTTCTTTATGAGTCAATGTAAGGTGAGCCGTTTTCCGACAGTCGACAGTTTTACACTGGGTGAAACATCCAGTGAGTGATAACCATTGAATAGTGTAAAAATTCAGTACATTTTCTAGTGTTGATGAGCGGTGAGCCGTCAGGCCGGCTTAGTTTGATGTACTCCAAGTAGGTAAGTTCTTTGAAAACGAGCAGTTTCCCAATGACACTGAAGAGATGAGTTGGGAAATAAAACTGCAATGGAGTTGAAAATGAGTCGTTCGATACACCAATACAAGTTTGACTGAGTGTACTCATCGGAATCAAGTTTCTTAACAGAGGGGCTCAGTTTAACTGACCCTTCCATGATCTGAGTTCTCACAACAGCTTGTCATTAGGCAGTACGTTGAAGTATGGCCAGTTCACACTAGCACAAAGCACTTTAAATTCACCGCCACAAATGTGGGATATTTTTCAGCACATGCTGTCTAACTGATCTCATAACTTTCTTGGGCTGAATTTCAGGTTACTGACCTTCCTGTGACCTTACGTTTAACAATTCAAGTTTTTTCGCAACTATTTCAAGTTATGAGATGGTCTGCGAAATTAAGTGTGCTTACGCATTCGTTACTCGATACGGCACCGGAGAAAACTCTCGACAGGGTTAAGGGGTCTAGCTGTGTTTATTTCGCTTGTGTCTGATTAATCAGCATCCTCCCACACAAAAGACTGTCTGCCTACAAACTGATGTCTTTTGGTCACAAACGTTTATACTAAAGAGCACCATGCTCGTGTCTTCAACCTAAAATATTGCATCAAGCCGAAAGACTACAAAACATCATTTCTTTATTCAGTCCTTATGCAGTGACTCACTTTTCCCCCCAGCCTTAACAATACTGTAAGCCAGCATTATCTCACATGAGTTCTTCAGTGTGAATTCTTACCATACATTCGAATATTAGTGATTGAAAAATTAGTATCGCATCATGGACCTCAGTTCGAAAAACATCCGGCAATGTGTACTGACGGCAATCCTTATTCATTCTGTTAGTGTTCTTGACATCCGTATTGATCTACGAACTCTACTGATTCAGCTATAAAATTCCGCAAGTCAAGTATTGTTTCTTTGTTGTATTCAAAGCTAAGTGTTGTTTTTATATCATTATACTAAGCTATACGTGAGCTGATCAAAACGGTTGTAATGAACAAAACCGTCGGCAAATTCCAATACTGAATGCATGGATTAACAAGCGATATTCTACTAAATCATCAGGTGAATCTAGCAGTATAGGTAATTTTTGCCGATCAAAAACTGGCTTCCTGTTCTTTACACGACTGTCTGTTCTATTCACTGGTTACAGAACTGAATTCGTTTGTCACAGTCAACCAGGGTTCTGTTGGTTTTGACTCCAAGTGCAAAAACGAAAATGGTATTAAGTGGTGGAATCTTGAACGACTGAACGAAATTGCCACAAGGGTCCACCGTTTCCTATTTGGATTAATGTAATGGATTATTGGTATGTGAGAAATACTTCAAACTACCAAGTTTGAAAAGTTGAGCTTATAAGGAACCAAATGTTTTACTTTTGTAACCTTATATATCACAGTACGGTTGACGATTTCGGGAACACAAAAATGAAATTAGTTTTCAAATCAGTGAGGCCGTTCAGTGCAAGGGGATGTCATGGTTATAACTTGAGCCAGACAAAGGAAATCGGAGGAAAATATTGCAAATCCAACAGGGTTTCGTCGGTAAAATTTGGTGTGGCATTCTGGTGGAAGTAATGCCTGAAAACACAATGCAATAATCATGCAAACTTCCTCTGGTTGTTTAGCTCATATTTAACGGAGAATTTATGAAAAGCCAGATTTCGCTTGTGACTTGGCACGCATTCAGATGTGTTGCAAGAAATCGGTGTTTGCAGATGTTCTTTGAAGCAACCAGTGGCACTTAAACTGATACTTGACTAAAGCTCTATGCAAAGGGGCTCGGTGTACGAATATTGTCCACTGTGTGCGTGCTTCCTCACGTTGACATCTCTGGATGTGTGGGATTCTATATGCAGCTAATATGACATATCATAAGGCATTTTAATCAAATCAACCGAACTGCTGCACTCACAACGTGTGTTTAAACTTTTTGGTCAGAAGCACTGGAAAAACGTGGAAAACAAACTGAACTGCACTCAAGCCCTAACCTTTAATCAGACAAAACATGA
>QNGE01006828.1:0-27802 GCA_008508345.1 Paragonimus westermani
ATCGAGAATTTCAAGCCACGACTCTTGAGTTACGTGCCACAGACCAGTGACCAGTTTGGCAGTCAACTGCTGAACACCCTCAACAGCAAGTTTGTCTTTCTTCAAGTCGGTATGCACGGAGGGTTTAGTTCACTCTTGCAGTGATTCCATATAAACCCCGCGAAACTTTCGAAACGCTTCCTCGCATATGCAGCGGGAGATGCGCTTGGTCGTCCTAATGGTAGAAGATCCCTTTTTGTTGTCATCTCATGATGGTAGGCGAAGAATAAGTCAGACGATACGGAAATGTCTAGGTCCTTCTTCAGGTCGTTTCTCGTGATGTCTACTGACTTGAGTGCACTATGAATCAGTAGGGAGTTGCCAGGGTTTCCACCGGGGGACATGTATGCGCAATTATTGTCACTTAGTTGGAGACTCCGATCATCCCAAAAGCACNCAAGCACTCAACTGTGTCAAGATCAATCTGTAGTGCATTGGTGTCACTGGTTTCTCAAGTTTTCACGTCATCAACACAAAGAAGAGCGCTGCTAGAAGTATTGTATGAAAGGTCGTTGATTGGAATGAGAACAGAAAGAAATTAGCGCTGACCCTCGAGAAATCTCACAGAAATCGAATAGGGGAATGCAAGGTAAGTTCAGATATTGACTGTTGACATGTTGTCAACAAAAATGAGGTGGCTCTGCGGAGGACCTTTTCTTGGGTGCTGCAGGCTTCTTGTGTGGGTTTAAGGGGACTATGTGGAGCAAGGTCAAGTGCTTCGGTAAAGTCGAAAAAGGCGGCTGAGCTGCGGTTTACGGCTTTAGCCTCCTTGATGAAACTGAGCACATTTGTTATGCATGACCGGTCACAAAGGAACCCAAGCTGCGCTGAAGAGAAAAAAGGCATTCCCTAGGGAATGTTGGAAGCTGTCGAGTTTTGGCTAGTTTTGCCATTATCCTGCAGGAGATGCCAGCAAGGCTGTCTGGCCGGTAGCTGGCAAGGGAGTATTTTCTCCCTTCTCAAATATTGGAACCACTGTTGATTCGTTCTCTGCAATGGAGAGAATAATCTTCTGAAGATTCCGCCCGAATGGCTATTGAAGGGGTTCTGACATAAGGGCCGCCACTTCTTCAAGGATATTATGGTAAATCCTACTCGAACCCAGTACAGTGTACGGATGAACTCTGTAAATATTTCTAAAACAAACTCAACCTTCCATCTACAGCCACAGAAACAAAGTCTTGGCGGCCGTCACGGGAGTTACGCTTGTGTGATACTTGGGTGTACCTGTATTCTGACTGGGCAGACCTACAGGATTTCAACTAGTCGTGTGACCCTGGTTTATCTGCAAGCTGACCTGAGTGGGGGCAAATAAGGCTTGGTATATGTTTACAGGCACAAAATGAGTTTATACACGGCACAGATCGCTGTCAGAGTAATCACATCACCCAAGCGATATAGAGCAATCCATCCTGTTTGGATCGCCAAATCAGTAAATTGGCAAGGTAAGAAGAAATTGGAGCTTTTAAGGACTGTTCTCCTCCGGCCGTAGAACCACAGAGCATCAACGATACTTGAAACGGTGTCTGTAAAGTGTCTGAAGTAAAACTGTTCTGTCCCCGCAAATAGTGTGTTGGCGGATTTATGTGGCAAGGTATCTGTGCTGGAAGCAGAGCTCGCCCAACTGAGGGCAAGATGTACTGCACTCGGGTCCCTAAAAGAGAATTTTGTCTCTCTATCTGACAATTTCAAAATGCCCGACAGTCCCAAGATGGATAACATTCGGAGCGCTAGCTTGTTCATCAACACATTGGTGACAGAAACCACGAAACGGGTGCGTTGCTCAAACAGCGTCATCGTATTCAATATGCCGAATAACCTGCACTTAGATAGCATCAAAAAGATGCTCTCGAAGGTTACTAGAATACGCTCAACATCATATACCTGCATCCGCCTTCGTAAGAAGACACAAAATTTCTGCTGCCGCTATTCTTCAAAGTCCATGGAAAGCGATTGCAAAACAGTCCATACAGAATCAGGACATTATTGAGTCCAAAACCTTGCTTAAATTGCTAGAACTCATGGGGGAGAGAACGCCCCTTGAAAGGAAATGCCAAAAACCTTTGATGAGCAGGACTTCCGTCTCTAAGCATGTGATCCAGGACGCATCGAAACAGGGAAAAAACGATATCCAAAGATGAGTAACTGGGTCGCAGAGGTCGCGCAGCTTCGCCTTGTTGCACTACGCCTTAATGTACCAGCGATCCTACGGACAATGTTAACGCCATCAACCAGAAAATATTCGCTGACCTGATTGATCTAGCAATAGATCTTGACAATACCAACAGCGTGCCGAGCGTTGGGGGGGCTCGATCGAGGAACCAACCGGCAAATGAGGGTATGCGAATGACTGTGCCCATATCGAAATCAGTGGAGCGCCTAGACCGCAACCTATCTGCGCGGAAACTAGCTCAACTGAGACAGGACATTGACAGTCTACTAGCCAAAGACACGTCGGTGTCTCAAATTCGAAACAATCCCGTAGGAAACCACAAACCGACCACCAATGGGGTGCCCGTTATAACAAACCCTCTACAAATCACTAGTCTGCGGGTCGCCTGAGGCTCCTTCCATTGCATCATAAGGAAGTAAATTGGCAAGAAAACGCAATTCCATACCCAGAGGATAAAAAGACGCATCCCTTACCACTACCCGATTACAGGAATCTGCCTAGAAATAGCAGTCACGCGCGAGACGCATCTATAAATGTAAGGTTAGATCAGAGCCCCTTGAAGAATTTTACTCGAAGTTCAACACCGCATTTAACAAGGATGGACTCTACACCTCGAATGTTCAGCCAGAAGCAACCCGCATTCTCTCGGTTGACAACGTGCAGGTGGGTACTACCAATTCACCTCAGACTTACTCTTTTTCTAGCGGGACACATCTTTCAAATCTCCCCTACTTACTCCGTTCCCCATTGTTCCACTACCCAACCATATCTTACTAGCTCTTTTCCAACACTTCCTCTCATGGACTCAAACGCAGGTGACACCCAATCATTCTCCAATGAGCTCAATACAAGGACATCAGAACAAGCGATGTTATCAGAGTCCTTGAGTCACAAAGACATTTCTGTTTTAGACATTTTAAAGGTCTAAAAATGATGCCGAACAAGAAGAATATACTAGGTTTATTGCTTTCTAACGCACTTTCGCTAATTAATAAAATGCACATTTTTAAATCCTTTATCTTATACAATTCTTATAGTATTCCAATCACTGAAGCTTGGTGCACCCCTGAGATTCCAGATACACAACTGAACGTTATAGGTTAGCACATGTTCCGCAGAAATCGTGGTGTAGGACGAGGTGGAGGATGTTTAATCTACCTAAGGGGGCAATATTCTGCAACCATACTTGACGAGCCATTTCTTGGTATGATAGGTAAATCCTTGTGGCTCTTAGTGTCGACTGGATCCTGTGAATTATTCTTAAGATGTGACTACAGACCACCTAATGCCAATCAGGACGACTTGACGAACCTTATTAACGGACTGAAATATGTATCAACCTTACCTCCACAGTACAACATAATTGGCGGAGACTTCAACATGCTCAATATCTCCTGGACCTCCTTCACAGCCCCGCAAATCAAGCTGAGTTCCTTGCATGTGTCCGAATAAACGGACGGCGCCAACATGTTTTACCACCTACTAGACAAGACCACACTTCAGACCTCATCTTCACCACTGCCACTGTATCCGTCTTGGAACAATTTCCAAAAAGTGATCATAACATAGTGAACTTAATGTTCGACCTAAAAGCTGTTAAAGAATCGACCGTCATACACCACCGTCAAACTAATTCCGTCGACTGGAACGTGCTCACCACACGCTGAGACCTCTGGAGTGGAACATTTTTTCTGACCTCCGATCCTAGTATTGCAACCGAAGCATTTAATGGACAGTTCAGGTCTTGCATAAACGTCTTAGCCCCACAAAGATCAAAATACCGTAATGTGTACAGTAATGGCATAATTCTCACTCCAAAGGAACAAGGTAAGCTCAAACCGGAAAACACGCGAATTTTCTCGTATCAAGCAAATGCATAAAATGTTCAGTGCTATTGAAGTGAGAACCAAAATGCTACACATAATTGAAGAAAAACTTACGCTTAACGGTAAAGATAAGAGCTCGCAGTTGATGCGGTTGATGGGACGCAGGAACTATGGAAGAGACCCTGTAATTTTGGTAGTGACACTACAGGACAAAACCATTGTAGATGATCCTCTAACAATCTGTGAGGTCTTTAGTTCATACTTTGCTGCTTCCCTTAACATTGAAGGACACATACTGCCCCCACTATTGAATCGTTCGCTAACAATTCAAGTCCACACCTAGTTACGCGTAATCTGTTGATCCAGTAAATGCCTCTCAATATTCAACGACAGAGATAATCTATCCTCGAAACGGTTAACGAGAAGGCGCTCGTAATAACTGGGTTTATTACGGTACTAATTGAACCAATGTACAAGAAAATTGTCTCTCATCTCGAATGTGAAAATCCTCAGAAATCAAAGAAAGTGCCCGCACAACAAATTAACAACCAGGCACCGATCAACAATGGTGGACGATAAAACGGGTTGAGCTCACTCAAACAAATGGTCATCGGTTTGGTCAGAGCAAAACGATTGTTCATGCATCGAGAAACGACGGGAAGTTTACAGAGCTCGGACTAAATAGGGGTAAGGGAAACGGTCAAAGTAGGTTGTGTAAGAACAAGGAGGAGTAATGTATCTCATTTGGGGAAGACAGTAGAGCGTAGGGCCACATTTCGACATCAAGAAAACCTCAACAATATCAAAATAACGCAACAAACCTTGACAAAATCAACACCCACATCTCGCTGTAATTAAAAGTACGTTCCTAAGCCATATCCCTGTTGGTGCATGGCTCATGCGCCCACAGTTATCTATTATCAAACCTTCTCATCTACCTTGTCCTGAGTGTATTCACCCCGTGGCTCTAAATCTCGGAGGGGGAGAAATCCTTTTTCTTCTTCTTCCCCAAAGTTTAATTCTGCCCTCATGTAGTGTCTCGTTTGCTGCTCTATTCACATAGCTGACTCGTACAATTTACAATTGTGGTGTTCAGATGTGCAAATGGCTTTAAAATCTGTACATTGATAACGCTCTCACGAACGTGTTTTGAAAAATGCGTCGAGAAATATACCATTATTATAAGATAAAGTGTAAATATCAAGACAAGCATTGAAAACAGAAGTGGGATCAATGAATATCAAGGAGCACGGTAGGTCTCCCCACAACCTGTTAACTCACAGTGAGCAGAGTGCGTTTCGAAAAAGAACGGTCACTATTACGTATTAGGGCATATCCAATTTTTACAATTCGATCGCCCACATCAGCATACAATTCGCTACTTTTTAACATAACTACTTGCTCTGAGAGGTTTTCGGCATAATCTACGAATAAAAGAAGGGATATCATACGGTGATATCCACTAAGTCAGCCAGTCTCCAGAAACGGCCAGTCGTCAACCGATCATCCCTGCGCAAATATGCGTGACGACAGTGAAGCAGGGCGTACAATCTTCAGATTGTTTGGTCGCCACCTGTTCCACCTCTGCTTTTGCTGAGGAGACTTAAGCCATTACTAAAACGATAGTCTCAACAGCGAGTCTTGGCACACCACACGAAAGGAAAAACACCAAACCTTGTTCAGTTTCCATCACCAATGTATTCATAGATCAGGCTAGAAAAATAAAGGAATTAGAGGCTGTAATGGCTAAACTACACCGTAAAAGCGAGGAGCTTACCGACATTTTGCACCAGCTAGATCCAATGCTTAGCATTTTGAATTTCTCAAGTAACATCCACCATCAGAATACCCCTAGTCACAAAGACCTCGTAGCCGCTGGGACGCTTATTGATACTGTAGCTACGGAGTTCACAAGCGGTTACACTGTGCAAGCAAAGTGGTGGTGTTTAACGTACCTGATAGAACACCTTTGTTGTCCGTGAGAAGGGTCTCACTCAAAGCCAGTAAGGTGGAAGATCACGAGTGCTACTGCCTTAGACTTCGCAAAAAGTACAATAAGAGCACTGTCCATTGTTGCTACAGTTCATAAGTGAAATTGTAGCGAACGAATCCGTCAGAAGACAGGAGCAAATCAGGCGTGGCACGAATTTTAATTCCACAAGTGTTTGATGACAAGACATTACTCCAAAGAGAAACATTACGAGCCAGTATTTCCCGAGAAAAGAACTAATATAACACAGTCAACAATCTCATTGATCTGACTGTATATCACGACCGCTCCACGAGTTCTCTGAACCCGCAAGTTGCAGCTGGAAACACCGTTGCGTCCTTGGTCTAGGCGAGCACTGAAAGTCAAACCACGTCTAGATCTGATAACGCCAGACATGTTCAGGTTTCCGCAACGAATCTCACGGCTATTGCTAAGAAAACATCCCCTAGTCCTCAACGTCTCCCTCTGTCAACCGATGCCTTGATTGAAAAAAGTCCTAGACCTAAGGCATCCATAGTCACTCAGAACACTGGAAGAAGAAGCTTAACTGTCCCTTATAATGACGCAGCTGCACGAGCGGGGCCATCCAGTTTTTACCAGAAAAATTTCTCTTCGATATCTGGAGTAACTGGAAATACTAAGGACAAATCCAAGACACCTAAACAATGCCCCAAATCAACAGTAACATTTGTATGGTGCTTACCGGAGAACAGCATTTCGGGTTTGCGATATAAGGACAAACCAAAAGGACCTTACAAGCGTCATGAATCTGGTTCTAAGGACCACATTCTAAGAAACAACGCTTCGCAGGTAAAACTGTACAATTTGTTCCCCACTGCTCCCGAGTCAACCTACTACTGTATTATGGGTCACGGCTACCATCCATTATCCAATTGCTCAGTAGTAACTCATCCTTTTACCCAAAATATGAGTGCTACTAGGAACCAAGTTCCCAATATGTATGCCCCAGCAAGTACTTCGCCACCCGATTATGGTAACAAAACAAATGTCTGCCGAACCAGTCCTTTTTAGTGCACCCCTCGATATTTCATCAACCGCCACCTGGCCCCCCTCCCCGAGTCCCACTCTTTCATCTCACCATAATGACACTCTTCCAGCACTTCCTATCTTGAAGCCNATCGAGAATTTCAAGCCACGACTCTTGAGTTACGTGCCACAGACCAGTGACCAGTTTGGCAGTCAACTGCTGAACACCCTCAACAGCAAGTTTGTCTTTCTTCAAGTCGGTATGCACGGAGGGTTTAGTTCACTCTTGCAGTGATTCCATATAAACCCCGCGAAACTTTCGAAACGCTTCCTCGCATATGCAGCGGGAGATGCGCTTGGTCGTCCTAATGGTAGAAGATCCCTTTTTGTTGTCATCTCATGATGGTAGGCGAAGAATAAGTCAGACGATACGGAAATGTCTAGGTCCTTCTTCAGGTCGTTTCTCGTGATGTCTACTGACTTGAGTGCACTATGAATCAGTAGGGAGTTGCCAGGGTTTCCACCGGGGGACATGTATGCGCAATTATTGTCACTTAGTTGGAGACTCCGATCATCCCAAAAGCACACAATTGTGTCAAGATCCATCTGTAGTGCATTGGTGTCACTGGTTTCTCAAGTTTTCACGTCATCAACACATAGAAGAGCGCTGCTAAAAGTATTGTAAGAAAGGTCGTTGATTGGAATGAGAAAAGAAAGAAATTAGCGCTGACCCTCGAGAAATCTCACAGAAATCGAATATGGGAATGCAAGGTAAGTTCAGATATCGACTCTCAACGTTTGTTGACGAAAATTAGGTGGGCCAACATAGGACCTCTTCTTGGTTGTCGTAAGTCTGTAACCTGTGTCTGTGGAAGCCGCTTGGTACCCGGTCAAAGACCTTGACGAAATAAAGCACGGTAACATCTGAGATTGTATTGTGTGTTGCGTCCGCCAAACTGCATATGAAAGGGAGCACACTTGTTAGGCATGATCACTTGTGATGTAAACTCCACCCTGGGACTACATCAGCACTTTCATCAAGGTAGTGACATATCCTGCTCTGATTAGATGATAATAGTATCACTAGTGTACCTTCATCTGCGTATATGCGAGAATCACGCTCGGATAAGGGGCGACAATTGCAGATAACTACACGCGATACAGAAAAATAATTGAATTGCAGTCGCAAAATCTGTTGGCAAAAACGTCAACATCATGAAGAGGAGGTTTGCGGTTCACAGAACACTGACGTACGGTAAGAGAACGATAAGATAAAGTTCACGGATATGCGATATGAATCATTCGTTTGGTTTCTGAACTACGTTTTGGAAAGCACAATATTTCTGGCCTACATAATCACGTTCGAGAAATAGTGCTCTGGGATAGCTTCCCAGGCCACTAAGCTCACCCTGCGTGAAATTTCAGACTACAGCTTTTGCCAGTTTTGTGACCAGTTACAAACATGTATACACGCGGGCAGTGAGTGGTTACCTTGCTCAAGTGATGTTTTGGCGAATACTCAGTTTATCGGGTAATTCTAATCTATGATGACCAGGTCCAGCAGAACTGGAATACAACCAAATCGATATCACGTCGGAGTGCACACTTGCTATATCCAAAACCTCTTTCGTGTCAACATAAGGAACTCAGGAATCCGTTTTCTCAGCCTGAGGAGAAATCCGCTCCCGGTTCTTCTTGGGTGCATTGAAGTCATCCGTACTGAGTAGATCAGTGAAACGCCGTAATTCTGAGATATTTTGCAGACTCACGAGACAACATCATCGTTAGAAGTTTTCTGCGGGGAGCGTGATCAATACCCTTTACTGAAAGTGAGCCTTGGCCACGCAATTAGTCGAAACCGCAACGCGTCACATTCAACACTGGAGGGAACTCCCTGACAAACTTGGTTGTCAGAGGCTTTTTTCGAGGAAGACCACAAAGCTCCAAATTCCTCATGAACGTTACATTTTTCACCACTTTTTGGTCAAGACTACCTATTACTACCGTATCAGTAAAAAGATCAGGAGAATGCAGCTGTAAAACGTCAAATATAGGATATTTTAAGGGGCCACCAACAGATGTTGTCATGACCACATGACCTCCGCGTACCATACTTGATTTACCATGTAATATTCCAGTTGGATCAAACACATGTTACAGTGCACACAGTGTCTAACGTTCGCAATCGAGCACAAATCGGTCTACTTCACAGAATAGGAGAAACCACGAATCAAAAAGAAACGTGTATTAACGCAACTCAGATACCGAGAGAGTTCGATCAACAACGTGTCCTTGTGCATATATATATACGAGGTCCCACGGTCCGGGAGTTCCCACCAATCAGACGTGGTCTCACGCTCACTGACCGCCGACCTCAGGTTCTGGTTTGTCACCTCCCTCAGCCCGTTGCACGGACGCGGCCAACCCACGTGTTCGAGGACCTGAAAGGAAGCGGAAGGGAGTATGTGTGGCAAAACGAAATGGCGGCGCACTACATGCTACTACAACTATGACAAAACTGTGTGGTTTGAGGCGACAGACTAATAATAATAACAATATATATTTCCCAACGCATATGTGAGAAGCACGCTTGGTTATACGCGATCACTGCAGAACCCAGACGTCCATATTGAATACGTGCGCTTTAACTATTACACCAACTTTGCGAACCAACTCCAAGTCGACAGAGATGGAGTGAGACCTACAATTGCTTTTTTGGCTGTTTGGTAGTGGCTGAAGTCTACGGTCAAGTCAAAAACTGTAGTTTCAGCGCACCTAATTACAAGTACCAGCTCTGGCTAAGAGGCAACTCTGGTAACTGCCAGTGTGAAATCGAACACCACTAGTAATTCTAAATAAATGAATGATATATATCTCTCAACACATATGTGAGAAGCGCGCAGAGTTATGCACGACAACTGCAGACATTTACAAACGATATAAAACGAATAAGAGAACAGTAGAACAAAAGGAATTGGAGTCAGTTAACATTTGTAGGCTAGTATGATACCTCCGCTCACTCCGTCGAAGCTCTAGGTTAAACAATTTCAAACTGTGAAGCCGGCTTTGATGGTCCAAGTACTAAAAGTCCCCACTCGTCTTGCGGCCTCGCGCCGAATTTTTTCAAGCAAGATGGCATCCTTGCGGAGATAAACGGACGGGCTTGGCTATTTACTTGCAATATAGAGCAAACTCGGGTAAACTAAGTGGAATGTAGGTTTGCCATGACTGAGCAGCTTAGGTTACGCATGATGGATTTAGAACCATTATTATTAGCCTTGAGTGTCACCATCCTGCAGTTAACAATGAAGCTCAGTTCTCGGATGGCAACCAACCCTAACCCGATTCCCTTGTTCAGATAAAAAGTCTAACATTATCGAGGCAATACGAGGTCGCATTGTTATAGTGAATCCTCAGGACCTCATACTTCGCCATATTCATTGGTATCTTGTCTAACGCATACCATTTGCACACGGTACCGAGATCTGAACGTAAGCTGGATTCATCGGGAGTATCAAGAATGATTATCCAACAGGAAGTTTAAAAACAAGGCGGCGGTATTTCACCGGCGCATATGGTGAACAGTAACGGTCTTAAAATTAGCCTTCGCGGATCTCCACACGGGTCGTCTGGGGCCGTCAAGTAAGTATCAGTAACAAGAACGAAAAAGGGTGCGTCCACTCAGATACGCCTCCAACCATCATAGCAGCTTCCCACCAGTGAAATAAATAAACAATATACATTTCTCAACGCACATGTGGTAAGCACGCTGAGTTAGGCGCGATCACTGCGGATATTTACAAACGATACAAGACGAATAATTAAACAGTAGCACAAATGTGAAGCCTGCTGTCAAAAAGGACGTGGTCATGAAGCAAACGACTGTTGTTTATGAAACTTCGACGCACGCGACATAGAGGAAGATGGTTCGCTCGCTTTGCAGATTTAGTATAAAAAATGAGAAATAACACTAATTTACTTTTAACAATGTTGGTGGGGCAATTTTCTAAATAGTTCAAGGTCACCCCGGGGAGAACGCCCAAACGCATATTTGG
This sequence comes from Paragonimus westermani, assembly GCA_008508345.1. Lineage (NCBI taxonomy): Eukaryota > Metazoa > Platyhelminthes > Trematoda > Plagiorchiida > Troglotrematidae > Paragonimus > Paragonimus westermani. Next base: position 11,071 of record QNGE01006828.1, read on the forward strand.
AGTGTTTCACCATTAGGAGATGAAATTGGCGTTCAGAAAATGTTAAGATAGGTCGGCTCTGACGATGCGGGGCGGAAAATCTCGGAATTCAGCAAACGATTAGACAGAGTCCAACGCAGGATTTCGTCGATTGCTCGAAAACGTCGAAAAGTTGAACATCTCGCGAACCATTCAGCCGAGAAGAAGTTCCGTGCGTCCATCCGTCGTAGAAGAATTTCCTTGCACAAGAGATATTTATGGGGATTAGAAAATGGATGTGATTTCACACGTTAGATGAAAAATGTTTATGCGAAATTTTTTGACAAAGAATTCATGCGATATTATTATTTTTGCTATGATTGTTGAAATGTGTAACCCTCTCTACTGGTTGTTGTGGCATTTTACTATGCACTTGGGATTTATCCCGGTAAACGGAGTATTGAGGTTTGGAAGGCCGCATGAAATATGCGTGTGGTATCTAAAGCTCACATGACGTCGTTCTGCTGGATTTATTATCAAGCACCAAGTTCACAATACATATACATGAAAAAACTCGTGTTATTAAAATACGGTTGAGCTGCAAACGGTCTAGTGAGCGCGCAGTGAACCAAATGTTGAATGATTGTGTGAGAGAACCACTAAACAAACCGTTTCAAGTGGACTTTCGACGGGAGTTAGACAGTTGGGTGGTTATCTACGTAATACGCATCTGACGGCTGAATGTTTATCGGACCACACTAAATGTTGTTACTGACTCTGACTTCATTGGAAGTTTATTCCAAATGTAGGAATACTTTACAAGGAAAAAGTTTGCACGTATATTTTTCCGGGATATCAGGGTTGGCAAGGTGGAACCCTGACTTCTTAGACTATACAGAGGGCTGTGTTGTAAGTGGACGGTTAACGCTGTGATAATCGCATCCGAATGTAGTAGTTTATACAGCAGCGCCAGCTTCAACTTTAGTCCACGCAACCAAAGTGGATCAACACCAAGATTTTCATAGCGCTGTCTATAGGTGAGCGGAGAAGAATATTCTAATAAGCTTTTGGTGAACGATCGTTGAAGGTTTTCTAGCACAAACCTATCAGACTTGCGTAGATGGCTGCAACTGAGAGGGCAATATTCGAGTTGAGGCCGAGCACACATTGTGTAGAGCGTCAGCTTCGCAGTTGGTAGACTGAACGTCTTTTAGATACAGCCTATTGTTCTTTTAGTTTTTGCTACCAGGGCGCATCCTTGTTAAGAGAAATTGAAGGAGTTCAAGTACCGCAATTCTTGATATCTGACAGAAGTGGATGTATCAATAGTACAACCATCAGGTAGTTTACAACCATGAGTGATGATGTTCGAGTTGTTTGCTGAAAACAACATCAGCCATGTTCTGCACCACAACTGCAATCACCCTAGGTCCTGTCGTATATCTTGTGGACAGAAATTGATGTTAGTGTCCTGGCGGAATGTGTAAAAGATTTTGATGTCGTCAGCAAAGAGAAACGGCTCGCCATATGTAATAACGTCGCATAAATCATTTATGTACACTGAGAAGAGCAACGGACCCAGAACGCTTCTTTGGACCACCGCACTAATCACTGGTTTTAGGGTTGAGCAGTGCTCTCTCGTTTTGACTGTTTGAGTGTGACCTTCAGGGTATGACAAAAGCCACCTATACAAGAGATCTTGTATTACAAACGATGTTATTTTGATCGAGAAATGCTTATGAGGCACAATATCGAAAGCCTTTTGCATGTTTAAAAGTATTACGATTACCGCATTCCCTGCGTCGACGGACGTGCCTCTCTGGTTTCAGAATTCCAGTTGACATTTCATACAACAGTGCTTACTAAGGAAACCGTGCTGTGAAGGGTTTATAAGGTTTTGTGTCCTTAAGAACTCGAGCAGACTGACGTGTGGTTGATGGGACGATAGTTGCTAACGTCCTGCCTTGGACCACTCTTGTGACGAGGTATAATGATTGAGGTTTTCCATTAAGGAAGGAAGGTGCTAGATGGACGTGATAGGTTGAACAAATGAAGTAAGAGGATGAGTATATATCCCCACCTGTTTGCTTGACGGCCATTGGTGGGCTACCATCTGGCCCAGGGTGGATTGAGGGCTTCATGGTAGCTAAGTGTGAATTAATTATTCGGACATCAATGCAAACATTACTCAAAACTTCATCCGTTTTCGACGGGATATTAGCAGGTGATGGAGTGCTTCCTACGCTAAACGAGGTAGCGAAATGTAGGGTGAAGAATTCGCACATCGCTACAGGGTCATCGACAACGGTTTTGTCTTTGAGAGTGACAATTCCTATAGCTGCGTCCCTCATGGAATTTCTCCGTGTCATCAGTTGCAATAGTTTCGTGCATCTCTGCTCACTACGGAGGGCCAGTTTCTCCCCGTTTATATGACGGAGTTGCGTCTGACGTTCTATGTGTTCAAATATTTTGCTCATTTGGATCACCGGGGGGAATCTAGTGTTCTTCCGTACCTCGACTTAAGCATTTTAAATCCGTCAGTCTCTTTGGCAGTAAAGATTCTTCCTTGTGCATACGAGCCGGCGCGTTTTGATTTAATGGGGGACAAAACGTCGATACAAAACGTTAGATGTCTGATAACTTCTCCAGCCGCTATGCTTGGGTCTGATGTGCAAAAGAGGGTATTCTAACTTAAGGATCTTAGTAGAGAGAATGCATTCCAATCAGTGAATTTGATCGGACGGTAGAATACAACTGTCGGTTTGGTGGCCATATTGAAATCAAACAGACATTTGGCGACATTATGGTCGCTTCCTGGAAATTGTTGCGGAACAGATATCTCTACAGACGCAATACCTATGGTAAATATAAGGTCCAAAATATGCCCCTCTCTGGTGGGCGTTAGGACATGTTGGTTCCAACCATTCGGGTGAATGCATGAAAGGGATTCGGCCTGATTTGCTGGAGCAGAGAATGAGGTCCGGGAGATATTAGGCATGTTAAAGTCACCGCCTATTAGTTTCGGTTTGCAACACACGTTGAACACATGATTCATTATGTCCACAAGGTCAGTCAAATAATTGCTCGCAGCATTAGGCGGTCTGTAGATGCAGCCTATAAGTAGCTCGCGAGAACAAATAGAGACCAGTAACCACAACGTGTCTTCGAGTTTATGGAGAATAGACTCATCAAGTGTTACTGCGTAAAATGGCTCTTTTAGTTAAATAATGCATTCACCTCCTCGTCCTGTGAGACGATCCCTACGATCCTACGATGCTCATCTGACTGTCTGGGGTGTCAGGAGAGCACCACATCTCAGTTACGAGAATGATATGACGATTATATAAAAAGACCAATGATTTGAAAATGTGCATCCTGCTAACCAAAGATCTTGCGTTCATGAGTGATAAATTTACGAAATTCTTTTTGTCAGATACAGCAGATAAACTGTTAAAGAACTTCATGACAGATGGGGCAATGGGTTGCGATGTACCAAATGGAAAGGCCTGACCTACGGAATGTGCCAAATTTCCACTCATGTTCGAGTGGATGTCGCAAAGGTTTGGCTTCAAGATAGGAAGTGCTGGAAGAGTGTCATTATGGTGAGATGAAAGAGTGGGACTCGGGGAGGGGGGCCAGGTGGCGGTTGATGAAATATCGAGGGGTGCACTAAAAAGGACTGGTTCGGCAGACATTTGTTTTGTTACCATAATCGGGTGGCGAAGTACTTGCTGGGGCATACATATTGGGAACTTGGTTCCTAGTAGCACTCATATTTTGGGTAAAAGGATGAGTTACTACTGAGCAATTGGATAATGGATGGTAGCCGTGACCCATAATACAGTAGTAGGTTGACTCGGGAGCAGTGGGGAACAAATTGTACAGTTTTACCTGCGAAGCGTTGTTTCTTAGAATGTGGTCCTTAGAACCAGATTCATGACGCTTGTAAGGTCCTTTTGGTTTGTCCTTATATCGCAAACCCGAAATGCTGTTCTCCGGTAAGCACCATACAAATGTTACTGTTGATTTGGGGCATTGTTTAGGTGTCTTGGATTTGTCCTTAGTATTTCCAGTTACTCCAGATATCGAAGAGAAATTTTTCTGGTAAAAACTGGATGGCCCCGCTCGTGCAGCTGCGTCATTATAAGGGACAGTTAAGCTTCTTCTTCCAGTGTTCTGAGTGACTATGGATGCCTTAGGTCTAGGACTTTTTTCAATCAAGGCATCGGTTGACAGAGGGAGACGTTGAGGACTAGGGGATGTTTTCTTAGCAATAGCCGTGAGATTCGTTGCGGAAACCTGAACATGTCTGGCGTTATCAGATCTAGACGTGGTTTGACTTTCAGTGCTCGCCTAGACCAAGGACGCAACGGTGTTTCCAGCTGCAACTTGCGGGTTCAGAGAACTCGTGGAGCGGTCGTGATATACAGTCAGATCAATGAGATTGTTGACTGTGTTATATTAGTTCTTTTCTCGGGAAATACTGGCTCGTAATGTTTCTCTTTGGAGTAATGTCTTGTCATCAAACACTTGTGGAATTAAAATTCGTGCCACGCCTGATTTGCTCCTGTCTTCTGACGGATTCGTTCGCTACAATTTCACTTATGAACTGTAGCAACAATGGACAGTGCTCTTATTGTACTTTTTGCGAAGTCTAAGGCAGTAGCACTCGTGATCTTCCACCTTACTGGCTTTGAGTGAGACCCTTCTCACGGACAACAAAGGTGTTCTATCAGGTACGTTAAACACCACCACTTTGCTTGCACAGTGTAACCGCTTGTGAACTCCGTAGCTACAGTATCAATAAGCGTCCCAGCGGCTACGAGGTCTTTGTGACTAGGGGTATTCTGATGGTGGATGTTACTTGAGAAATTCAAAATGCTAAGCATTGGATCTAGCTGGTGCAAAATGTCGGTAAGCTCCTCGCTTTTACGGTGTAGTTTAGCCATTACAGCCTCTAATTCCTTTATTTTTCTAGCCTGATCTATGAATACATTGGTGATGGAAACTGAACAAGGTTTGGTGTTTTTCCTTTCGTGTGGTGTGCCAAGACTCGCTGTTGAGACTATCGTTTTAGTAATGGCTTAAGTCTCCTCAGCAAAAGCAGAGGTGGAACAGGTGGCGACCAAACAATCTGAAGATTGTACGCCCTGCTTCACTGTCGTCACGCATATTTGCGCAGGGATGATCGGTTGACGACTGGCCGTTTCTGGAGACTGGCTGACTTAGTGGATATCACCGTATGATATCCCTTCTTTTATTCGTAGATTATGCCGAAAACCTCTCAGAGCAAGTAGTTATGTTAAAAAGTAGCGAATTGTATGCTGATGTGGGCGATCGAATTGTAAAAATTGGATATGCCCTAATACGTAATAGTGACCGTTCTTTTTCGAAACGCACTCTGCTCACTGTGAGTTAACAGGTTGTGGGGAGACCTACCGTGCTCCTTGATATTCATTGATCCCACTTCTGTTTTCAATGCTTGTCTTGATATTTACACTTTATCTTATAATAATGGTATATTTCTCGACGCATTTTTCAAAACACGTTCGTGAGAGCGTTATCAATGTACAGATTTTAAAGCCATTTGCACATCTGAACACCACAATTGTAAATTGTACGAGTCAGCTATGTGAATAGAGCAGCAAACGAGACACTACATGAGGGCAGAATTAAACTTTGGGGAAGAAGAAGAAAAAGGATTTCTCCCCCTCCAAGATTTAGAGCCACGGGGTGAATACACTCAGGACAAGGTAGATGAGAAGGTTTGATAATAGATAACTGTGGGCGCATGAGCCATGCACCAACAGGGATATGGCTTAGGAACGTACTTTTAATTACAGCGAGATGTGGGTGTTGATTTTGTCAAGGTTTGTTGCGTTATTTTGATATTGTTGAGGTTTTCTTGATGTCGAAATGTGGCCCTACGCTCTACTGTCTTCCCCAAATGAGATACATTACTCCTCCTTGTTCTTACACAACCTACTTTGACCGTTTCCCTTACCCCTATTTAGTCCGAGCTCTGTAAACTTCCCGTCGTTTCTCGATGCATGAACAATCGTTTTGCTCTGACCAAACCGATGACCATTTGTTTGAGTGAGCTCAACCCGTTTTATCGTCCACCATTGTTGATCGGTGCCTGGTTGTTAATTTGTTGTGCGGGCACTTTCTTTGATTTCTGAGGATTTTCACATTCGAGATGAGAGACAATTTTCTTGTACATTGGTTCAATTAGTACCGTAATAAACCCAGTTATTACGAGCGCCTTCTCGTTAACCGTTTCGAGGATAGATTATCTCTGTCGTTGAATATTGAGAGGCATTTACTGGATCAACAGATTACGCGTAACTAGGTGTGGACTTGAATTGTTAGCGAACGATTCAATAGTGGGGGCAGTATGTGTCCTTCAATGTTAAGGGAAGCAGCAAAGTATGAACTAAAGACCTCACAGATTGTTAGAGGATCATCTACAATGGTTTTGTCCTGTAGTGTCACTACCAAAATTACAGGGTCTCTTCCATAGTTCCTGCGTCCCATCAACCGCATCAACTGCGAGCTCTTATCTTTACCGTTAAGCGTAAGTTTTTCTTCAATTATGTGTAGCATTTTGGTTCTCACTTCAATAGCACTGAACATTTTATGCATTTGCTTGATACGAGAAAATTCGCGTGTTTTCCGGTTTGAGCTTACCTTGTTCCTTTGGAGTGAGAATTATGCCATTACTGTACACATTACGGTATTTTGATCTTTGTGGGGCTAAGACGTTTATGCAAGACCTGAACTGTCCATTAAATGCTTCGGTTGCAATACTAGGATCGGAGGTCAGAAAAAATGTTCCACTCCAGAGGTCTCAGCGTGTGGTGAGCACGTTCCAGTCGACGGAATTAGTTTGACGGTGGTGTATGACGGTCGATTCTTTAACAGCTTTTAGGTCGAACATTAAGTTCACTATGTTATGATCACTTTTTGGAAATTGTTCCAAGACGGATACAGTGGCAGTGGTGAAGATGAGGTCTGAAGTGTGGTCTTGTCTAGTAGGTGGTAAAACATGTTGGCGCCGTCCGTTTATTCGGACACATGCAAGGAACTCAGCTTGATTTGCGGGGCTGTGAAGGAGGTCCAGGAGATATTGAGCATGTTGAAGTCTCCGCCAATTATGTTGTACTGTGGAGGTAAGGTTGATACATATTTCAGTCCGTTAATAAGGTTCGTCAAGTCGTCCTGATTGGCATTAGGTGGTCTGTAGTCACATCTTAAGAATAATTCACAGGATCCAGTCGACACTAAGAGCCACAAGGATTTACCTATCATACCAAGAAATGGCTCGTCAAGTATGGTTGCAGAATATTGCCCCCTTAGGTAGATTAAACATCCTCCACCTCGTCCTACACCACGATTTCTGCGGAACATGTGCTAACCTATAACGTTCAGTTGTGTATCTGGAATCTCAGGGGTGCACCAAGCTTCAGTGATTGGAATACTATAAGAATTGTATAAGATAAAGGATTTAAAAATGTGCATTTTATTAATTAGCGAAAGTGCGTTAGAAAGCAATAAACCTAGTATATTCTTCTTGTTCGGCATCATTTTTAGACCTTTAAAATGTCTAAAACAGAAATGTCTTTGTGACTCAAGGACTCTGATAACATCGCTTGTTCTGATGTCCTTGTATTGAGCTCATTGGAGAATGATTGGGTGTCACCTGCGTTTGAGTCCATGAGAGGAAGTGTTGGAAAAGAGCTAGTAAGATATGGTTGGGTAGTGGAACAATGGGGAACGGAGTAAGTAGGGGAGATTTGAAAGATGTGTCCCGCTAGAAAAAGAGTAAGTCTGAGGTGAATTGGTAGTACCCACCTGCACGTTGTCAACCGAGAGAATGCGGGTTGCTTCTGGCTGAACATTCGAGGTGTAGAGTCCATCCTTGTTAAATGCGGTGTTGAACTTCGAGTAAAATTCTTCAAGGGGCTCTGATCTAACCTTACATTTATAGATGCGTCTCGCGCGTGACTGCTATTTCTAGGCAGATTCCTGTAATCGGGTAGTGGTAAGGGATGCGTCTTTTTATCCTCTGGGTATGGAATTGCGTTTTCTTGCCAATTTACTTCCTTATGATGCAATGGAAGGAGCCTCAGGCGACCCGCAGACTAGTGATTTGTAGAGGGTTTGTTATAACGGGCACCCCATTGGTGGTCGGTTTGTGGTTTCCTACGGGATTGTTTCGAATTTGAGACACCGACGTGTCTTTGGCTAGTAGACTGTCAATGTCCTGTCTCAGTTGAGCTAGTTTCCGCGCAGATAGGTTGCGGTCTAGGCGCTCCACTGATTTCGATATGGGCACAGTCATTCGCATACCCTCATTTGCCGGTTGGTTCCTCGATCGAGCCCCCCCAACGCTCGGCACGCTGTTGGTATTGTCAAGATCTATTGCTAGATCAATCAGGTCAGCGAATATTTTCTGGTTGATGGCGTTAACATTGTCCGTAGGATCGCTGGTACATTAAGGCGTAGTGCAACAAGGCGAAGCTGCGCGACCTCTGCGACCCAGTTACTCATCTTTGGATATCGTTTTTTCCCTGTTTCGATGCGTCCTGGATCACATGCTTAGAGACGGAAGTCCTGCTCATCAAAGGTTTTTGGCATTTCCTTTCAAGGGGCGTTCTCTCCCCCATGAGTTCTAGCAATTTAAGCAAGGTTTTGGACTCAATAATGTCCTGATTCTGTATGGACTGTTTTGCAATCGCTTTCCATGGACTTTGAAGAATAGCGGCAGCAGAAATTTTGTGTCTTCTTACGAAGGCGGATGCAGGTATATGATGTTGAGCGTATTCTAGTAACCTTCGAGAGCATCTTTTTGATGCTATCTAAGTGCAGGTTATTCGGCATATTGAATACGATGACGCTGTTTGAGCAACGCACCCGTTTCGTGGTTTCTGTCACCAATGTGTTGATGAACAAGCTAGCGCTCCGAATGTTATCCATCTTGGGACTGTCGGGCATTTTGAAATTGTCAGATAGAGAGACAAAATTCTCTTTTAGGGACCCGAGTGCAGTACATCTTGCCCTCAGTTGGGCGAGCTCTGCTTCCAGCACAGATACCTTGCCACATAAATCCGCCAACACACTATTTGCGGGGACAGAACAGTTTTACTTCAGACACTTTACAGACACCGTTTCAAGTATCGTTGATGCTCTGTGGTTCTACGGCCGGAGGAGAACAGTCCTTAAAAGCTCCAATTTCTTCTTACCTTGCCAATTTACTGATTTGGCGATCCAAACAGGATGGATTGCTCTATATCGCTTGGGTGATGTGATTACTCTGACAGCGATCTGTGCCGTGTATAAACTCATTTTGTGCCTGTAAACATATACCAAGCCTTATTTGCCCCCACTCAGGTCAGCTTGCAGATAAACCAGGGTCACACGACTAGTTGAAATCCTGTAGGTCTGCCCAGTCAGAATACAGGTACACCCAAGTATCACACAAGCGTAACTCCCGTGACGGCCGCCAAGACTTTGTTTCTGTGGCTGTAGATGGAAGGTTGAGTTTGTTTTAGAAATATTTACAGAGTTCATCCGTACACTGTACTGGGTTCGAGTAGGATTTACCATAATATCCTTGAAGAAGTGGCGGCCCTTATGTCAGAACCCCTTCAATAGCCATTCGGGCGGAATCTTCAGAAGATTATTCTCTCCATTGCAGAGAACGAATCAACAGTGGTTCCAATATTTGAGAAGGGAGAAAATACTCCCTTGCCAGCTACCGGCCAGACAGCCTTGCTGGCATCTCCTGCAGGATAATGGCAAAACTAGCCAAAACTCGACAGCTTCCAACATTCCCTAGGGAATGCCTTTTTTCTCTTCAGCGCAGCTTGGGTTCCTTTGTGACCGGTCATGCATAACAAATGTGCTCAGTTTCATCAAGGAGGCTAAAGCCGTAAACCGCAGCTCAGCCGCCTTTTTCGACTTTACCGAAGCACTTGACCTTGCTCCACATAGTCCCCTTAAACCCACACAAGAAGCCTGCAGCACCCAAGAAAAGGTCCTCCGCAGAGCCACCTCATTTTTGTTGACAACATGTCAACAGTCAATATCTGAACTTACCTTGCATTCCCCTATTCGATTTCTGTGAGATTTCTCGAGGGTCAGCGCTAATTTCTTTCTGTTCTCATTCCAATCAACGACCTTTCATACAATACTTCTAGCAGCGCTCTTCTTTGTGTTGATGACGTGAAAACTTGAGAAACCAGTGACACCAATGCACTACAGATTGATCTTGACACAGTTGAGTGCTTGTGGGATGATCGGAGTCTCCAACTAAGTGACAATAATTGCGCATACATGTCCCCCGGTGGAAACCCTGGCAACTCCCTATTGATTCATAGTGCACTCAAGTCAGTAGACATCACGAGAAACGACCTGAAGAAGGACCTAGACATTTCCGTATCGTCTGACTTATTCTTCGCCTACCATCATGAGATGACAACAAAAAGGGATCTTGTACCATTAGGACGACCAAGCGCATCTCCCGCTGCATATGCGAGGAAGCGTTTCGAAAGTTTCGCGGGGTTTATATGGAACCACTGCAAGAGTGAACTAAACCCTCCGTGCATACCAACTTGAAGAAAGACAAACTTGCTGTTGAGGGTGTTCAGCAGTTGACTGCCAAACTGGTCACTGGTCTGTGGCACGTAACTCAAGAGTCGTGGCTTGAAATTCTCGATCTCTAGTCACTTGAATTTTGACCACGCCTCGGTGACTCAGGTTTTACACACTTCTCCTCAAGCATGAATCTCATCGTACATTTCTTGGACTCAGTGGCTGATAGTGACCGAAGTGGCTATGACCTTGTCTTCCAACCTGCGGACCCTGAGCGGCACTTCTTTTCCTACATGAATATTAATCACTGTAGCTCTGTTCCTTCCGGCCTCGGTGGTTGCTTTCTCAGGGATCGTTCTGAAACGCTGTCTCGTTCGCACTTTCTTGAAACCTTGTCCGATCCGTAACTTCAACATAATCTTGATTACTATTGTAGTCCAAAAAAACGGTGTTATCCCTATGTTCGTTTCCCAGAGTTCTAGACGCCTACGTGATATTATTACAGATAAACCGACTAGAATTAATATGTATATCAATATTCGCTGCAATAGCCGCGGTTGGCACTGCCCGAATCTCTGAATAAACGTGAGTACTTCTCTCTCGGTTAACCTCACTAGTAGTGTAGCGCATAGACCACATTCTGTCGACAAAATTATATTAGGTCATATGTGCAGCTATTTTTCGGGCTTGTGTGTGTTGTAGATCAGCACGCGAAAGTTGAGCACGCCGAAACTGACCGGAAAGACACTAGATCTGTTCGTTTCATGACTACATAAAAACCTCACGCCACGACTCTCCTCTAATCTCCCCCTGACAGACCACCTGGCAACCTCTCAGTTTTGTCGAACATTCTTCTCATTCTATATACGAGCCGTACAGAGAAAATTTACCTCCAAATTGGGCACTAATCGTATGCTAGGAAAAGGTATCATAGATCATCTTCCCCGTTATTTGAAAGCAGCCGTTTGCATTTGGTATTCTTACATCAATTAGCACAATGCTACTAACGTATTATAAAAGGTTGTGCCAGAATATCACGTCTTATTGTTCGTAATGGCTTACATAGTCAACTTTACTTTTTCTCGTTCATCGCGCAATTCCACTTTCCATTCTTAGTTTTACTGATATATCCCACGCGAGAAAACATTCCACCCCACCCAGACGTTCATAATCCCGCAGGCGTTGAGCATTTTGCGAGATCCGCAAAATTCTTTGGAATTTGAGCAACGAATGGAGTCCATTCGAGAGATCCATCTGTTCTCCTGCAAAAGTATATGCTTATCCATCTCTCCCCATCATACAAAATTTTACACACACTTTTCCAGGACGAACTACATGGGATAATGATGAAATTCTCTAACAGTACACCCTCTTCATTCCCCAAACAACTCTTTACGGCACGACCCTAACCACTAGAGCAGTGGTCACCTTGTTGAGGGCTAACTGATGTCACAACTCAACTATTTCATCAAATTTGGAAGATTCTAAGTACAATCCACTCAGATCTGTGTCTCAAAAATTTCTTCTTAAGGGGGAATTTTTCTCTCAAATAACGTCTGTTTTGTTGACTTATTCACATAACTGACCCTCTGTACAGTTTAAAATTTTGGTGTTCAAGTATGTATACGGCCTTATAATGTGCATATTGATCGCGCTGTCCTCACTATGTGTCTCACAGATGCGTCAAAAAATATATCACCGCTATGACGGCATTTAAAATTAGTCGGGTGTCACTAACCAGGGTTTTCAACCCTCCACATATCAACTTCGCCAGCAGGGTAACCTCGGTTCATAGGCTGCGGAGTTCTATAATCTAAAGCCTCGCTACGGTCCAACGGAACATGTAATTTATTCGCTGCAGAGAGGCGCAAGGACGACCCCATCCAGACGTACTGTCTGCTTTTGAGCCATATATGTTGGACGCTGGTAAGATCACTACTTCCCTGGGTGGTAGAGACCACGCAGTTATCCGTTACAGTCAGATCTGTGATGTTTTTATTTATCGGCCTCCCCAACCGACCAGTTGAAACGTTCACAGAGCCGATTTCCAGTTACTCTGAAAGCGTTTGACCGGAGCGTTATGACCCCGACTGAAACATTTACTACTGCAGAAGAGCATTACGGCTATACCACTGATAGGCTGAAGGTACTGATCAAGGAAGTGGTATCTCACTTCTATCCAAAAGGGGCATAAACGATTAACAACTGAAATCTCGCGGAGAACTCCTCATGTGGTGGAAAAGACTTAGAGTGCCTTCGTTATCTAGTGCCGTGGGCGCGCATATTGCTTAAAACTAGAGCATAACAACGGTCAGGGCAGACAGTCGCGATCGGGAACTTAATCTCGAAGAATCAGTTGTTAGCCGCCCTACGTGGCCCCGTGAATAATTTGCGTCTGTTACCAGTGGGTCTGCGTGGTTTGCCAACCGGCAACAAGTGACGGTCGAGGAATTCCACTGTCATTAACCAATCACATTTGGTCCGAGCTAATTTTCTCAGGATGTAGACTGGGACTCTCCAGGCTTTGATATCCTACCACCCACCCTGTTTAAGACACATGCTGAGGCGTTAGCTGCTTCGTCTTCGGTAGTGCTTTGACACTCGTGCACCTCAGGTACCCTATTCAATAATTGGAAGCACGGCGTTATTTTGCCCATCTATGAATACAGTNCTTCGGTAGTGCTTTGACACTCGTGCACCTCAGGTACCCTATTCAATAATTGGAAGCACGGCGTTATTTTGCCCATCTATGAATACAGTGACAGAGCCGACAAAGGCCAATATAGTCCAGTATCACTGCTTCCATGTGCCTCCAAGGTAATGGATAACATAGTTCACGCTTGCAAAAGGAGGCGAATCCGATCTACTGAACTCCTGACGAGCCACCACCACGGGTTCTGACGGGGACATTCGTGCACCCTTAACTTGGTTATGGCAGCAAACTTCTGGATCACGGCTGCGGAGAATCAACAGCCAGTAAATTTTGCCCTTCTGGACTTTATTGAGTCCTTTGATAGATTAAACTACTGCGTTCAATTCAGTGAGATACCAACACGGTAGCTGGTTCGTCAAGTGAATCCATCACGATTTGTCAGGTGGGACGTACTCTCTGCGGGTCAACGGTGTGCTGACTGCCATCTTCGAAGCTTCCGCGGGAAAGTTTTTTGTTTCTACCATTTGTGACCAACTCACTAGCTGCTAGTCAATCATCCTGCTCAAGTGTGCGGTCAATACGACAGCGGTGAGCCGCTGCACTACAGCGGGATCCTGAAACAATTCATCGGTGGTCAGGGAAAAACAGTCGCCCATTCAACACATGTAATCCGAAAATCATGCGCACATGACGCGAAGGCAACATAGTCTGCTGAGTTGAAGAGCAACCGCTTACCGCTGTTCTCCGAGAAAAAGACCTCCGGGCTCTAGTTTCGACGAACATCTGTCCTAGCTACAGTCCGCTAGCATTGAGAAAGAAAGCTAATGACAGGTTGGCAGCTCCTAGTAGGCTACCAGGGAAATTTTCAGCAGAATATTTGTCGGGAAACCCTAGTTCTACAAGAGGGAAATATGCAGACACATTCCATATATGAAAAAAGCATGGCCACCCTTAAAGCTGAAAAACGACATGCAAAAATATGTTGATTTGTTTTTACTGGAACTCTCACAAATTGATTGAAGCTTTCGAATATCTTATTATTAGCTTAGAGAGGGTTAAGGGGGAAAATGATTTCCAGCCAAACTGACCGTCCTAAGTGTCTCCTGACCGTACCTCGGGTGCCCCCTTATTGTTCCCCGAGCGTCCCATGAAAATCCTGGCCGCGTACTACCAGGTTACCCACAGGAGACAACGGGAAAACCGACCCTAATTATTATATAACAGTGTAATCAGCTTTCCGTCTCCGCACTACCCATTTGCGTTTAGCCAAAGGGTTAGTGTGTATGATGACTAATAAATAAGCCCTCTGTGGCTTAAAATGCGCGAGTGACCCCTGAGTGTCCAGGCGAGCATAGCACCGGGCTATGAGGCAGCCTTACAAAACAGAATATGGCGTCTCATCAAGTGTGTTGGTGTGTTCGAAAAATAGGCAACAAAGGTCACAGATCACAGTTTGTATGGTTGTTGGCACTGGAATTTGTTGACTTTCTGTGTTGTCTTCTGTGCCTATCACGTGCCTATATCGAGCAGAAGACGAAGTTGCAAGAGGGAATTAGAAACTGCCTATTTCCGTCAGTGCATAGGACAAAGTAAAAATGAAACACAACGGTCTAACAGCATTTTTTCTGAGTAATTTAGTAATGCTTCAATCATTTGCTAGTTCAACTAAGGCAACCTGAATATGTCCTTCTGAAATTCAACAGAATTCAAACATACTCACGGCTATATCGCATGCTGAGTCCTCAAGTATTTAACTAGTTCCCTGAAAGTTAACGTCCGAAACAGGTACACTTTGGCATACTTCTTCTGGTGAAGGCTCTACCACAACCCCTCCAGTCATAAAAATTAGCTTACAAAAATCCGCGGCTCATGATTTTAGGACTATAACTTATGCTACTGTAACCATCTGGACATGATGAATAATCTACACATTGCAAATGTTTCACCGTCAAACAAGCACGTTTTATCAGAGATCCTCGAAAATTTTATTTCAGCGTTGCTGCTGCAACAAAACAAGTTGCGGAGGCGAAGAACCCCAAAGCGCAGAGAAGAAAGTCGTTCCTACTAGACAGAAGGTTGAGCTGGCGAGAGATATCCAGTAATGTCGACATGAACAAAACTGAAGAAGATAGAGTTTCACCAAATTTATGGCTACACCGGCGGTTACAAACACTATCTCCACATTATTTATTGGATAATTACTGCACACTGTGTATGAGAAGATTGGATTAATCCACAAAATAGGACCAAGTTGAGACACCCAGAAGACGGTCGATTATCATATGAACGTCCCATGTGCTTCCTGGGCCCTCATTTTTGAAACAATGGCTAGAAAGAATACAACGGGTGGGGACCTCTTCATATTGGCAGAAGGCTTTAACTTAAGAGGACACGTTTGAGCCAGGCATAACGTAAAATCACTTACTGTGCAGTCAAGAGTTTACTTTCCGTTTTAGCTCAACTTGGAAGCCACTCCCGCAGAAATCATTAGGCTAGCACTTTCGAGACGTTGCAGAAGCGTATTAATGGCCGACTCTTACGAAAGTGGCTGCAACACAATGTGAACTCCTTTCAGATCGCCAAGCTCTTGGCGTGTATGCATGTGTGTGTGTCACTCCGTCGGCACAGAGACGAGTCGGCTACGTTAGATAGGTGATATCAGCATACCCACTCTGTTTCTGATGAAGATTGCATTGGTTAAGATCATGGTCATACAGCAGCTAGTCCATCCACTTTTCAGAAACTTCGGTGTCTGCGGTTCTCTACCCATTCTTCTCTCCAGTTTTACTGGTGTATTGTAGGATTAATTTGCACGTACATTGCGCAACCTTATTCAACTTTTGCTCTGCATCCTCATCTTCCCTAGAGAACACTAGCATGCACTCCAATGTTTTGATGCTTCTTGTATTAAATCTTGCATCTTTTTTCTCAGTTTGGGTCATGTCATTGCAATCTCTGTCTGTTCATTCGCCCAGAGATAAGGGTTTCCTTTTCTTGCTAGTTAATCCATCGGATAACAAGCACTGGCCGGTTGGTTACGAAGGCCTCAGTCACACACCTACCTGACTAATTCCTCCGGGTTTACACTGGATAAGGGTGTGTGTGGAATTGCAAATGATGCAGCGTAGGCCAGCTGCCGGAACGGTTGAACGCAAGCGTCCTTTGGTTTCGGTCAATGTGACCGGCTAGTCCGAATCGGATGCCCTTCACCATTTGTGCGTGCGTTCCTGATCAGTTTGTCTTTGCATGCGTGGGTTTTACCTGACCTCTCTCCATCAAGCCCGATCACTTTCCCCCAACCAATCGTCGGCGTATTGGTGGCTCACGCTAGCCTATCATTCTTATTATGGCCAACACCCATTTCTCTCGTTCACATCACTTTTGCTGTTACTCTTTTCGTTCAACTACATGAGAGGTAGATATGGACTTGCGTCCAGATTAATCTGGCACACTATAGCATGGTGCTTCCCGGTTACGGCATTCAAGTGATGATTGCCATAATCAACACGAACCCATGTAAAACAC
>QNGE01006829.1:0-27795 GCA_008508345.1 Paragonimus westermani
AAATAAACAGCCGAACTATAGCTGAAAGCAAGGCGTCATTGGCTAGCTTGATTGTGGCTTGCACTGTCCCCACGTCATTAATTACAGTTATCTCACAGACAAACTGGCTAAACATAGGCAACATTCACGCCACTGAGCTCGATTAGCCACCACCTCGTCCAAGGTGTCCAACCACGGACTCTGCGAGTTGTGAGGACCTCAGCCCGGATGACGAGCCTGACTTACACTAGCTGATCCTTCCGTGATTCGTCCCATTCCTGCATGTTACACCGTCATTTGTTCACCTTGTACTGTACGCCAGCTTTCGTAAGCATGGACGGGAGTGTTTGGTGTTGCAGACGCTTGGCTGACGTCCCCATTAGATTGCGCGAAGATCAAAGTTTGTGCAAACTGAGGGTGTCAACAACGGAGTTCGCTTGGCACATACCACGAAATATCCGCTTCTTAATTTCGTCATTACTTGTCTGTGAATGATGCTCGGTGGGAGCGATCGAACGCACTTATCGGTGGTGAACAATTTGAATTCGGTATGTGTCTTTTATTCTGAGCGTCGAGGTTTCACGGCTGTGAACGTGGACAACGTTATGTTGACGACGCCTAGGCTTTAGGTAGATGCCTCCTTGTTGCCGGATGCGTTTTGGATTTGCTGATAGTGTACTGGTTTTTGGGACTCGAGGTCTTATTTCATTCTGTATACCTCCACGGGCGGCGCTAATGCGTGTTCCGAAGGCTACACACCGGTGGTCGACTTTCATAATTTCATTATTCAACGTGAAGGTTACGCAATGGCAGCAAAATTGCAGAAGTATTGTGTAGTTTGATGCTGCAGAGCGCATTCGGAAATGTTTAGCAGGGCGCGACTGATCGTGTGGCATTGATTGTGCTGTTTGGAATTTGTCGAGCGGCATTGGGAACTTTTGGTCGGCATAGTTACGGTGGGGATGTCTTCCATCAGTTGGTTGGTCCGTGTGGGTATTTTGTGGGTTTCTCAGGCAGTCCTCTGTGGTTTCGTCTGTGACAAACTTAGACAGAAATGGTGAAAGTGTATAGGTTCGACTTAGACCGTTTTTGTTGCTTGGACGTTCGGACAGTCCACACTAGACCGTAATCTGGATTGAATTATGGTTGCAAAAACGTCGACAGTATGTTCACCCACCTGTTCAGTACAACTGTACACTTGAGCGTCCCTAATGATGTGGATCGTTGGACTGAATGGAAGGCACCGTTGTTTTCGAGATGGGCGTTAATTTTTTGGAATTTGAGGAAGAGCGAAAATTTGGTCAGTGCATTCTCGTGCAGGACGAAACCTTGCCTGCTTTGCCATATAGTGTCTGCCTTCCGAGGTGCAGTGAATTGAATAAGTGTAGTGGATGCCAGTATCCTAGCTACGACTGGGGTCATGCTAGTCCCCGTGTGATTCCCTCGAGAGTAGCTGGCTCGTTCCTTAAATGTGGGAAATCTTTTCGATTGACTCTGGTACGAGGGGATGTTCTCCGTTGTCCACACAAGTTGAAATAATTGAGCCAAGGCCTCTGCTAACGCCTCTGCTTCCGCGAAGTCCGGTGAAGACTGGCAACTGTATTTCGTTTCAGGGCCGGAAGGAAACAACCGACCTCGTTGGTTCTGAATCCACTGACAAGCCTTGTTCACTGCAAGTTTGCGGTGATGCATCCACATGCAAGACGCCAGCTGAGTTTCTTGTGAATATTTTCTGTTCAGCGCTCTGACCTTTTGAGCCCTTTACGGATGAGTGTGCCATCGGCTTCGCTGTTAGCTAAAAACGACATACGGTCGCTGTGGGCCATAATTACGGATAAGGTTGTAGAGTCTCCCAGTATTCTTCAGGACAAATGTTGTTTCTATTTCGTTAGCTTTTCATTTAACCAACTCTGATGATCGGTGATCAGGCTACGCCTAAGCTTCGTGAGAATACTTCTGCTGAACTTGTAGTATAAACTACCGTGTGGAGTGTTTCATCTGGTATCAACCCACTCTGAATTCTGAGGGACCAATGTGTCGTCTAATTCAGAAACCATCGTTCTTCATGCTGTGGTATCTTCATCGTGGTTGACCTGAGATTTGCGTTAAGCATCTGTTAGAATCTTTGAGTTGCAAACTACTGGACTTTCATTCTAGAGATGTTTGGTGTTTACAGCTTTTCGTGACGAGACCTGCCAAGTGTACCACATAGGGCCTACCGTTAAGGGGAATGCAATCTACGAATGCAGTTGCGGCCGTCGTGATGAGGACTATGCTTATCCTGTCTGATCGTGGCTGCCGAACTGTACAGTCGGTATGGAGTAGGCGGTGTGCGTACTGTTAGTTCCATACATTGATTTACTGAAACAGTGTTACTGTGATGAGCCATGCGTTTTGTGAGATTCGTGAGAGTGATTACTGCACATGTGTTCGGAAGAGCAGACTTGTATAGGATTGTGGGGAACAAGTCTGACTGTGCACCGTGTTGTATGGAATAGGTGGTGTGAGCTGGTTTATACAACGAGACGACCGATGCTGTGCGGAATTACTAGTATTGTAGGAATGTAGCCTAAGATACTGTGAGGTCACCCAGACCCATACAACAGAACGAGTAGGGTTGTTGACCAAGGTTTTCGGTTGAACGGACTATACCACATGTTAGCGGGTAGGTGTCACGTTTTCTGGAAATAGATGTCAGCGTTGTTCCAATCCCCAGCCTTGTGCGCCGAGTTCGTCAGACCTCTGATTGTTGGTCTGGCTGGCACGATTGTCTCTGTTGTCGTTATCATCAAACTGTCCAGTTGGTTGATGCGATACAAGTTGGCTACTAGGTTGTTGTAAGTTCCTGAGTGGCTGGTCACTTGGCATGCAGCCAACATGTCACAGCCGGTCCAAGTGTACTATCTTTTGTGATGGACATGTGTGAGTGTTTGTTCCGATCACCTGGCTTCATCGCTAACATAGTTGGGCTGTTCCATAGTGTGTGGATAATGCCCCTGAAGCGATCCACCATTGGGGCCCGGAAGTTCTGCTCGAATAGCTTTTTATGGATCCTAAATTGGTTAATCAAAAAGTGACGCCATTATCGATGTTGGGTTGTAGGTATTTGAGTTAGCCACTTACAAAATAGCGTGCATCAACATCACGTTCGTCTCTGTTGCACTTGATTACTGTCCGAATGTCATTTGATGGGCGAAGATAACGTAACTGTGTAACATGTAACGAGCATTATGTTATCCTGATGCGGAGGTTTGTGATTTCAGCTTACGTTCTCGCCCGCAAAACAGTGTACAGAACAAGACGGACTTTCGCCTGTTGACTAATGGGTGGATGTATCTGGCTGTGACGCGCTGCTTACTGCTTTATGGCTTGGTGTCCACCACCATCTAAGATATGGGGCGCATCGTGATATTCGATTGCCGGTTCTTCCGCATCACTACTCCCTTTTGTTGAATCAGTCACGCGAAGATACCCTAACAGCCTGGGTTGCAATGTTGGTCGTGTAAGACGGTTGCCTGATACGATGGTTTTTCGAGTCAACCTGGGGCTACAATAGGCAGTGTTCGTTAGGTGAAAAATGTTGCAATCTACTGTAGAGGCATTAAGCACACCAAAGCGAACGATTTTGAGTAGATTTGATTGGCAATGTCTCGGTGTTTGCACTCTATTTGGAGTTGGAGCGTTTAGCGATACGGATAACTGCATTCGAGAGTCCTAGCATTGCACAATCTTTACATGCAAGGTTGCTTTTCTTTCCCTCTCATACGCATCCACATTATTTACCCTTTAATTATTCTAATCCGTCTAGGTGAGGTTTGCGATTGACGAGCCGAACTTGTCTCACTGCTCCTGTGCACCGCAGTTTTGAGCAGGCCGTTTTGTTCACTTGTTGGCAAGGTCGCTCTTCACACTTTTGTAGCGACTGTCAGCATGTGTAGTTCACGTGCACGTCCTCATTTGCGTAATCAACTACGACCTTCCCAGCTGTCCAAGGTCGTCTTTGTCGCTTCTGCATTTATCACATGACATCGCCTTCTCTCTGTCTGTCTGTCTGCCTGTCTGTCGGGTTCTCTGCCATCAGATGAACATTTACGGATGTGTGGTTTGTTGGTTGTTACATGGACCAGCAAGAGCGTGTACACCTCTGGCCAAGTTTTGCTCACTCTGCCTCAGGTACATTATCTAGTGAGCCAGTCGGTCGTACGATCGATTATCTCCATTGGTGGTCTACCATCTGTGATGTAGTCGTTCTTTTATTTAAAGTTCTGCCTAACAAGGCCGTATCAAACCAGCCCATGTAAGACCCGCTTTGAGAAATGCGGACGCATAAATGTGAAAATGAGCTGCTCTACGATGCATAACCAACGATGCAAACATTGCCGAATTGGGGGGGGACCAGCGGTGCCTGATTAAGCGAATTGCGTTGCATGAATCATGTTTCGGTCTCAGTCCACTTGATCAACTGTCTAAGAGAGTCTTTTGTTTTCCTCAAGTGTTATACTTCTCTCCTGGACTGAAAGGAACCAGCGATTTATGGAATGGCCTGTAAACGAGCGTGCATCCGCTGCAGTCTCAGAAACTTCTGAGAACAGGTCTTGGATACTGTTCGTTACTGAAGCGTTAGACTGTTGTCTCCATCACACTGAGGAACTGAATAGTGTTTAAGCTAGTGGTTCAGACACCCGTTTGACGAGGGGGTCACGGCCACTCAGATCGCAGAAAGACGTGCTTTTGTGTAAACCCAGTCACCAAGACTGTTATCTACTGGATAAGTGTCTAGACTGCTGGTGTGCATGATTTTGAGAGACCTAGCTAGGTCGAGAAAGCTATCCACCACCTTTCTGGTGGTCATAGAGACCAGCTACTTGAACTGGCCGATTACTTATAGAGGGATTAGTTTATGTGTTAGCCCTGTTTATTGATTAGAGGAGATTAGTTAATCCGGAGTTGTTAGTTGGCTTTTATTATGGCTGTCAAATGTAGGTGCTTAAGGAAGACTTTCCACCTGCTTATGCTCCCTTCAGTACCAAATAAATCTTACCCAGTTCGATCTGGCTGTCGCGCTCTGAATCGTATCTCTTAGTAATATGATGGTTTGGATAGACGATATCTGTTTAACTTCTCTGCTGAAAGACGACTGTCTTCCCGGATTGCGCATCATAGCTTGTGCTCACGTGGTCGATTGCCAAGTAGTCTGGAGCACCTGACATAGTCAACTTTTCTGCTGCGATGTTGATGTTCGTAGTCAGAGTTTCTACGCTCATCTGCCTTTTCACAGTTCACTTTGTGTTTACGTGATTTGCATGGTAACCGACTTAAATTAAGATATGTGCATGCGTACAAATTGCATTTCGTTGCCAGTTAAACATTCCCTTGTTTCACTACTATGTAACATTTATTCTTGTCTTTTTTGCATACTAGCCAAGCTGCTCCGGTTTGTAAGTTGGCTCATCACATCGGTGTGTCGGACGGTTCGACTATTTCCAGTGCTCCCTCGTCCAGACGGAGGGTCATCTCACCGATAGCCACAGGGGCGATCAAATCGGCTGCAAACGAGCGATTGTCGGTCACCGCTCATTCTAAACGTGGTGACGAAGATGAGGCCTTGTTTCCTATGGACTAATTAACCGATGAATTCCTTGCCTAATTAGTTGAACGACTAACTGACCACTCGTACCTAAAACCGGTCCTCTGCGTTTTCTATTTTCGTTGCTGCATTCTCATCTGTTCCTCTTCTTCCTCCTCCTCCTCATCAGGATCAGCAAAACCGTCAGTACTGCTATCCACTCAGTCGTGTCAGAAGAAGCGGATTAGCACACCGTCATGCTCATCATTATTTTGTGCATATATATATATATATATATGTATTCCTTTCTGCCTGGATGTTCGCCTTCCTGCTTCCCTTTTTTCAGGAATTTAGCGTTTTATTTTGGATCTGCCACTTTGTGCTGACATTCTTGTTTTTGTGTGATTCTCTCTATATTGCCTGGTGTGAAGAGACCAACAAACGCTCCTGTTTGCTTTTTCACATTATCGGCCTGTTCACGTAACTCCTCCCGGTTTAGTATGCGTCCCCTTTTGGGAAGTGACACGTACCTGTTGTGGTTGATGTTTTTCTCTCTCTCGGGATTTGGACCCACGTGCCACCAGTCACACAGAGTCAAAATGCTCAAAATATGTGGAGTCAAATAAATTTTTCCGTTAGGAAATCTCTTGTTTTAGAGTGTTTACCCTCAATTACTGGGTGTTCGATCCTATTAGTAACCTATGCACACTTGTTTGGTGCCTGCCGCATCCAGCTTTGTGTAACGAGACTGTGAGTGCCTGAACTAGTTTCCGTATTTGTGACGGCTTTCAGTGCGTTCAGACGTATTTCGAAAGGTCCCATTCGATGTTATTTCACCCCTTTTTAAACTACGAATGTTGTCGAAGAATGAAGCGTTCAGCATGATAGTCTGAACCTCTGCTGGAATTCAGAGAATTTTTGCGTCGAATGCAATACGAATGAAGTCAAAACGTTCGATATTTGATGTCGGCTACAGCTGTGTTGACGAGGGCATTATAATTTGTTAATTTTGTCTTGCTATACTGGATGTATTACGATTCATATAAAATACTGTGGTTAGAGAGGACGAACTCAAGTCAGGACAACCTGTTCACAAAAATCTGATGATGTGTTTATAAGCATAGTGAGCCTTAGTTGTAATCCCGAGACAAGTGTTAAACCAGGCACATGTCTCTTTCGCGTGCCTCGATATTAACTTAAGGTGTGCCAAAGTGATTAGCTGAGATTCAACGGAGAACAGGGTCACACGGTTGATATGCACATGAGTAGGTTGAAAAACACTGGGGTTGGTTGGCTCCTACACAGTGAGAGGACATGATTCCGCCAGGTGCAGAGAGTAAACGAAATTTGCTTCCCCTAGGCTCAGCCACCTGGTTCATCTTAATTTGACATTGGGATACCTTAAACTGAAAATGATATGGCCCGTTGGTGAGGTGCCTCGTTTTTTTCGATGCATGTACACACTCAGGGCTGATTGAACCAAAAGTTGAACCCGACCGCACTATTCGCTGCTGTTCTCGTGAATTTAATGTGCTAGTAAGCCTCTACTTCTAAATCCCACCTTGGTCAAGGAAGTTTAAAAGTTGTGCGTCTAGTAGAAATGTTTCCAGTAAACGAATTAACAAACTAGAGTACCGAAACTCCCATTGACCGCGATCAAATGATAGATATCACACTGTCTTGCAACTGGATATTTGTGGCCTGAAGGAGGTAGCCGCCACCGCTGAACTCAATGACTGATAACTGCAATAGTATGTAACTTTCGCAACATTCCCAAGGAATGTTGCAAAAGTGTTCACTATGCGTGATTAGCAAGCTGCACGACTACGTTGCTCATAGACCGTGTATCAGCGTAGGTGCCTTGGAAGGCAAGAGAGACTGGTGTCCATCGCAGTGCATACCCTCTCTACCTACCATGCTGCTTCTGTCCTAATTCGACTGAATTCGTTTGAGACCAGTCGGACGGTCATTTAGAGTGCCATCACTTGGTCTGAGTTGTTAATTAGTGCATCGGACAAAATACAAGCTTGGGTGGTAGGACGGTGAGCAGTATTTTGCGATTTACGGGCCTTGCCAAGTATAATCACTACAGGATGTCAAATGTTGCAAACTTGTCAGAAGAATAGTTGAACGAATTTTTGTGTATTTAGTGTAACTTTTCAGTGCGCACAGATTTGCTTAGCATACAGGCTCATCGATTTAGTGCAAGCCATCGATCTTTCTTGGATTTATCATGGGTCCAATTGTTGCAATGAAAATTGAAGGAAATACCGAAACCTACTCAATGGTCTGCATTGAGTTGCGGTTAGTAACCAGCTACGAAAGCCTGGTCACCTGTTCTGCCCCACGAAAATTTTAGTTTACCGACTACAGCTTGGGAGGATTAGGTCAAGGTTATTAGTTAGAATCTGAAGTTCTACAGATTTGCAGCCAGGTCTTTTTGTGTACGCAGTAGGACGGTCAGTTTAACTAACATAACTTTAAGCTCTAAACTGTTGTCAGAAGCTGCTTTAGGTTTTTTAATTCGGACAACTCCCAAAGTTTGCTTGACAGGTTCTATTGCGGTCTCTGACCGTGCTTCGTTGTCACGTATACACGTTCTGCAGGTTGCATCTTGGATTCGTTACGTACTAGTATTTTTAATCGAGCTGGGTATCCTATTTAACTTGTGAGTAATTATTTGTTGCGGCATCTGCAGATGCAGTTGCAAAATGAAACGTGACGTACATTGTTCTGCAGCAAGCTTAATGCATAGTTTTTGATGTTTATCGAACACGATTCGGCTTCCACTGGCATCTACATAACTCATTGTTTTGGCAATGCTCGCGAGTGATTCGTCTGACTTTCACCGCACCCTAATCAGCAGAGGACTGCATTTCTCGTTAGCTGTGACCTTAGCCACTCTTTAGCCGTCTTGCTAATTGCAATGTGGCGTATTCTCTTTAATACTGTGTATTGTAAGATCCGGATGGTTCTTGCTTTGTTGACTCAACTCGGCTTTTTTTACAGTAACTTTGAGCAGCGTCTTACTGGTTTTAAGGTAGGTAAAAATGATTCTCACTAAGCGTCTTGGTTAGGGATCATACGCTCGAGCAAATGGTCGTACTATGGGGCGAACGGAAAATGACACCGGAAAGTGTTTTATTTGATAAAAGCATGAAGGAGAATGTGAATAAGCTCGTGACTCGGACATCTTTAGATCATTGGGCCACCGAAAAGACTATGGGACTTCAGTATGAATCAAAGAACTAAAACTAATTTTAAAGCTGCATCCAAAGTGCTAATTAGTCTCAATTTGAATTTCGTATAGCCGTCGATGTAACTAGAGTGTTAAAAAGCTGATCTGATCGCTGAATTGCCACTGATGTTTTCCAATCGCAGGATCGTTTTCCGTATTTCCGATCGTGACCCAACATTCTACCTCGAGTATACTTTACTAGTTAATATATACCTGCCATTACAGCCATATTGGTAGGCTCGAAAGAAGTTTACGCCAACGGTTTACAGCACACGTCTATAGGTTAAGGTATGTTGACCATCGTTCATAACTTATAGTAGCTGCCGCATGCTCGTAGACCCTTTAGTCGGGCCTTGTCGAAAAGAAACACTACTGAGTTTTGCTCTTGTTATAGTTAGTCAGTAGTGCAAATCCTTGCCACGGTCGGGGCGAGAACTCCGGCCATGCTTTCACGAGGCATTCGTGTTGACCACTGAGCCAGATTAGTCACCGCCTGTTACCACATGCAAGCACACAACCGCATTCGTTTATGAGTAGTTATCGAATGCAAAGACGTAACTCGAACCACAATGGCTGAGCAGCAATCCTGTGTTTTCGATGATTAAACATGTATCGAATAAAGGTTACTTGGTTGACACATTCGCATCGGTTGTTGTGCTGTTGTCCAACTGTCGATTTTCACGGAGGCCATGCAGACTAGGTGTTATCAAGCCCCTTTCAGGGTGCAAAATGTCATGACGCGATCATTATGGTTTCCGCCTTTAGTTTAGCGCGGTTACGTCTAACTGTGGTCATGGTTGCCATATCCTCGCCATGTCTAACCGATGGTTTTGTCTCCGGCCTACCAAGCATTTGTGTTTTCGAAGGTTTGACAAACGGGAACTCAACAATTCACAGTGAACATGTGTAATTCCAAAAATTTGTTTAACTTGCTCCTTATTTCTAGCGGTCGTAAACAATTTGTCTATACATTTTAGTCATTGAAACCCAGTGAACCAAAATAACAGTAACGATCAGAACTTAATGTAAAAATTTACTAGATTCCCCTTATCTATCCCCAACCATAGTTGTACACCATTGGTAAATGCACAGACCTGTCCTGTATCAGATACATTTTTGCCAAATGGAAAATACCATTTCAATCTGAACCTCTGCAAGAAGCAGGATTCGAAAGTTAGTGCAAACGGAACTTTTGAAATTCTCTCTCTAACATTGTCCATTGAACAGACGAAAAATAGACTGCAGTCGTTCACTTTTCCCGGTTCGACTCGTACCTCCGGCTCTTCACGTTAAAGATCTCGGGAGTAGCACATCGAGACTGTTAGTACTCAACGCAAATAGCATTGCAGGCTATGCTCTTAATGGCAACCTGTTTGGATTAAACTAGTTACCATTTGCTTCGGAAGACGAATAGGAAGCATTTTTCCTTCGATCTTTTAATTTGTTGCAATGGTTTTCATGTCTGTTTAGCATGATTGGAGTTTATATTTTGATTGAATAGGTTGAGGAATCGCGTGGCAAAGGCCGGTTCTTAAAACTTCCAAGATGAACCCGTGCTGTCTCAAGTTTTACAGAATTTGTTAATCCACCAGAGAATTTTGTATTGCGTATTCTCCATTATGTACAAAAAATCAGTTCTAGGTTTGCACGCCGAAGGTATTGCAATCATGCATCTTGTACATTCTTCCGCTCTTTGTGCATTTGTTTGTTAGGTTACATTGGCTTTCTTCGTAAGCTCACGCGTAATCACGTGCCAGCCACCGCAACACCGCCTGATTAGTCCAGTGATTGTGGAGGTCACTTTCAAGCATCCAGAACGTTAGATCGATTAGCGTCAATGCATGCGTGAGTGTATCATGTTATTGGCAAAATAACCTTAGTTGATAAAGGTTGCACTGTTTGGTACATTTTTTGGCATTCTACTTTCTAAACTGTACTTTTGTAACGCCATTTTGACACTACTCACATAATGATTTAGGCATTTCAAAGAAAAAACCTCAAATTTATTGCCTACATATCTGTAATTTATGCTACCAACTGTCGACTACACCCACCGGGGATTATGGACAAGCTTAGTCGGAAAACTTGCACGTGACCAAAAGTCAGCGGGAACACCCATCCAAAAGTAAATTTATGTTTATTCACAAATTACTGATTTCCATTAAACGCACGGTTTTCGAATCACTTTTAGTCCAGCAGTGGTGGTCACATGTGCTATTTGCAAAACCACCCTGTTATGTACTGTGCAACGAAGATGCACCTAAGAAAATGTTCCTTTTGAAAAAGCACTGTAGAAAGCAAAGCAGAGGTGATATTATAAAGCGGTGGTCTGATTATTTGGATTGTAGTCCAGACACGCCTTGTGGACATAACACTGGACTAGCTAAACTCACTCAACCCTCAAATCTGGTAATGGTTTGAGTTTGCTCAAACTAGAAACGTTTGAAAGTGCTTACATTATCACGCACAACGCATAGGATTTACAAGAAAAGAAAACGTCGATTCATTTTAATTTAATTTCGGCAGTGTTGCGATGAATCGTCTGAAATATAGCTTAATTAACTCAACACACACATACAATATTATACGATTAAATTGGAATGACCAAACTGTCTTATTTCGCAAAAGTAGACTGAAGAGTATAACAGGTGAGTGAATGACAGAAATCATTCATAAAGTAAGTACGTCATCAACTGGGCATCCTATCAAGAAAGACGGTTTAGTCGCAGAAAAAAATTGTTTTTGTATGTCCATTATGTCACAGTCGAAGGTGAACATGGAAATAGAGTTTAGAATGCCAAACACGTCGTTTGTAGGTGGGTGAAGAACTGTTCGTCGGTTAGATCTTTCGTCGATAGGTACGATTAATCGAGCTGATTCACAGGAAGTGGAACTTTCAGATAGTGTACTATGTGAAGAGATTGCCATCAACTGTCAGTGAAGCTCATCGGTTATTCCGCTTGTCTCAGGTTTTGTTGAAGTTAGTTTGTGTACGACAAGTTGACAAAAATAGCACGACGCTTGTCAGACGAACAGATGTGAAGCAGCTTGAACATATGTGACCGACATCGAAAGAGTGAAGAATTGCATAAATAAAACACGCAAATCATGTAAGCAAGTAACATTAAAGCATACGACATAAAACCTTCACAGTTAGCCCGTATAAAGCGGACACACCCAATTAGGTTGGAACAGTGATACAACGTGGTGAATAGTACCGTGAAAATGGAGGAACAGTTATGGAAATATGAATGTGAACACTTGAATAATGAACGACAAACAAGGGGTGCGAGAAACCACAGTGAGACACGTATTTGTTTGTGATCATAAAAATGTCTAAGCGCTGGAACACAAAGTATACTGTTTCATGAGGACAGTTAGAGGATGGGATGGATGACATTTGGGTAACAACAACACGCTACTGCAACGGATATCAGTAGTTAGCTTATTAAGCGAGAAACAAGCAGCCCGCCACTGTCCAACTTTACCGTTTGCACAATCACAGATGGCGTCCTCCTTCACTTAGCTCCATTTCGTCTACGTTGCAACCACAGAACCTTATTTACAACAACTTCACTCAACATTCGATGGCTCATAGCAACAAAACAACCCTTGTGTTCGAAAAAGACATTGGGAGTTACCCTGAATGAAGGTGGTGATGGGTTTTTTCTGGGACGGAAGAGTTTTTATATAAAAAATGAGTTGATTAGTTTTCCTGCAGCGTCAGATGACCTAACTTCTTGTTTTTTTACATTAGTACGTGTATGTTTGTGTGGTAGGGCTGGTGTTTGATGGGAATGTGAGGGGGAATGTTGTACACCTCAGTAACATGGATGAAACTTATCTCGAGTTAGTACGGCTTTGTTGCATCACTTTTGGGACGCTTTAGCTGTACCTTGAGACGCTTCATCCCGATCTGAAACCCATTCATCGCTTGAATTGCAGCGTGCGAACTAGTTGGATTGTCAAAACTGACGAAACCTGGAACAGAACGGTCAGTCTTGATGGTTAATGGATACGAAAAGTTGGAGCACAAAATAGGTTGTTAACCAAAAATGCTGGGCTTTTAAAACGGGGACTAATTTATATGGGCTAAACTTTCAACCAGAAGTGGATCGGCTTTCAGTTTTGCTGCATCCATGCTTTAAAAGCTTTTCACCTATTTCATTACTACAACTGGGACATCAAGTGCGCTCTATCGTTATAACGAAAAATACACACAAACTGTTCACTAACATGAGAATCAGATATGGTTGTGAGCGAAATCCATACACTCACCGAAACATTTACTCTGATTGGTCGCTCTGTCAACATACACTTTGGCACTAATGACTGTGCCAAACGGCATAAACATCTGGGCCAACTCTGGGTCGCCAAACTCCTGTGGCAAATGATAGATGAAAAGGTTGCATCCCTCGGGGCCTGTGCAGAGGTCGAATACCGGAAAAAGAGAGAGAGATGTCCTAGAGTGAACTGAATTGTACCGGTATCTTTTGATATACATAGAGATGACAATATTTCAAGCTGGCTCCGAACCGTAGTTTTCACGACGTAATGAACGCAACAACATGAGAACAGATAGCGACGGCAGTCTACGTGCAACAGAAACTTTGTATAATTGTCTTGAATTAAAAGAAAATGTGCAGCAAGGCGGTAGGATCGAAAGAAGACAAGAAGAATAAATACATGACTGTAATACAACACCACTGTGATTTGGTTCTCCGATTCACCCCAGCCAAAGTAACAAGGGGGTAGATCAGAACTAATTACCAAACTTTGGTACCACTCCACTGAGCACGATAATAGGGTTGCATACACTACCTAACTATCCTACTCACAGTGACGATTGTAGTATTGTGAAACCAATGCTACTCGAATCGGTGGCTTGGTTGGTAAACCTGTTCTAACCCGTGATGTTACAAGTATGAACTAAAGCTAATATCCTATTACCATATTTAGTCCAGTACTAATTGAAATCAGTACAAAACAGACCGTGGTAAATTGTCTGTCTATAGTTGAGTGCAACAAATTGACCAGATTAAAAGCACTGATACGGTTAGTACATGATATTGAGCACCCGGTTCCCGTAGTGAACTCCAAAGCAAAATTCAGAAATGTTGTATTGCGCAGTGTATAGTTTCATCGTTTTTATCAGGCACATACTGTATCGAAATGTAGTTATGTATCAACAGTAGAAAATAACAACATGATATGATAGAACAGAATCACAAACATCAAATCGTGTGTGCACACAAAACATCTAGATTACTGTGACCAATTTTGTTACCAAAATAAACGGATTGGAACGCAAGGGTTTTTCTACATACACGGAAGTGGTTATTGTCGCCTGGGCAATCTGTAACACTCTCGGATTATTTTTCACATAACGGATAAGAAACACTTAATCCAAATGGAATAACAAATGTCGAGCAATTTATGCTGATCGCTACTTGTGACCTGTTGTTAAATCTACATTTAGGTGCATCCCATCGTTATCTCTAAGCTTGTTTGTGATCCACACCGTATTCTCCTTATTGACTCGGTGACACCACGGTTCCGCTGATGTAGATAACTTAACACGCACAAGTGAACTCATAAATACAGTGTCGCTTGGTGCACAAAGAGCCTGGCCTCTTAACGAACGGAATCGAAATACAGACGATACAGAGGACGAGAACTGGTTGAGTGGCGTTGAAATTCAGTAGAGCTGTTTCTGTCGAACGTAATCTTGGTGAGCCAATAAATTCGTCATTTCTGAACGACAGTTGCAGAAAAACCTTCAACTTAGAACTATTGACGATTTCTTTGGAGTTGCTTGGGTTTGTCATGTCTGTCTATGGAAGTCGAGGAATAGCCTCTCGTCTTTCGGTTGGTCTGTATCACTTCCGTTTTTCGCCGGAGTTCCGTTGAACAAATTTGTTTGGTTTTGAGAAAAAATGCTCTAAACGGATCCTGTTTTTTATGTCGAGCCAACAAAACTTTGAACACGAAGATGCCGGCGAGACCACGTGTAGATACGGTGCACTAAACGGCTGATTGATCCGCTGGGTTTTCGTCGAAGTTGCACACCTAGAAACACCAGCGAAGCATCAGAAACTTGTCTTATTGTAAAACCAACACGTTTGCTGAGGCTACTTAGAGCTCTCCAGAATCTCGGTCGCCTCATTTTCATCCTTCGTTACGAATAATGTGAAGTCAATGCAACTGTAATGCTATTGGAGTGGAACAGTTTCTTCAACGGTGAGCGCTCAGTCAGCTCACACACACAAGTTACTACAACAGGAACTGTGGCTATTACATCGGAATTTTTCGTGAGAGATGATTGAAACAAGTGATCCAAACACTTGCTTGAGACAAAATCGTAAAACTTAACGATAAGTCGACCAATCAATCAGTGACACGTTTTCCAGCCGAGAACAGATGTTAGTGTTAACAATGCTAATTCTTTATAAGAGGAGCATTGTTCTTCTAATAACCTGAGATTACTTAATGCCTCCTAGGACCACTGTTGTTTTGACTTTTATGATTCGATGTCAGGTTTGACTGTAGCCGTTTCTCCTGAGGTGCTGGACTTGACGGGTATGGAAGCAAAAATCCGATTGCTTTGATGTATTGAGCAATTTGTCAGAAGCACAGAAAGAGTACCGATTAGCGATGTTCCGACGTTTGATTGGAGACGGAGGCAGACATGTCTTTGTGAACCTGACTTTTTCTGATCACGAAGGCAAGAATTACTTGGGTAAAGTGATCAACACATTTGCGGACTGTTATCTTGGCCAAACGAATGAAACTTCCGAACGCCTCCAGTTTCTTCAAAAGAGCTGTCATCATCAAGACCCTGTCGACCAATATCCGGCAGCAGTGAAGAAGCTAGCGTGAATTAATAATTTTTGCTGATATATAAGGAAGTGCATTCAGGACGCCACGATGACGTAGATACCGTAGAAAGTGGCGTAGTCGACGCTTGTCCAAAGTACTGATATTTGTAATAGTGAGGCAGCTGAGGAGCAGAGGATGGATGTCTATAACAGTGGAAATGGAACGGAGCTCAACGCGATTGGCCGAGCACGAGTGAGGCACGCGATATATCCTTGCCTGTCTTGCGGCAGCAGTCACGAGCGACAGAAAGAGAACGTGTATGAATTGTCGAAAGAAGAACCAGTTTGTCAAACAGTACAGGTTACCATCCGTCAGACTAACCAACTAAGCGTTAAAAGTCCAAAAAATACTGAATAGTGCTCAAGATGCACCTGGATCAAGAGAGATTGACGCCTGTCAATGTTGTACCAGCAAGTTGTCTTCAAACACTGGCGGTGGAGTCGTCCGGTAAGCAAATACGAATGTGGAATGGAGCAAAAGCGTAAGTGTTAGGGAACGCTAGTCTGCCCCTCAATAATCCTAGGAATGGAGGATATCATGGGATTGATTTATTCGTTGTCGAGGGTGATTCGACATCGAGCCTCGGCTTGGATGCCATTCAAGCGATGGACCTCCTGACCTTTTATCATGGTAACTTTTTTCAACTGTTAGAGGAGTCGCAGCTGTTCGACCAGTAATCCCCTGCATTTGTTTACCTTTCGAGTGGTATACCGGGCTTTGTTGTCTACTCTGCAGCCAAGAAAACTGTACCTGATAGGGAGTTACGTTGGAAATTCATGAGCCATTTAAAAACGAGCTGAATCGTTTTCTGGAACCGAAATTACTGGTGCCATTAGATAAGCTTGCTGGTTGGGTCAGTCAGGTTGCAGTAAGGCTGGGAAATCTTAGTGATATTCTCATGTGCACTGATCTAAGTCTGCTGAACTCTGCAGTTCGCAGGGGCAATAAAAGCTGCCGACTTTGAACGCTATTCTGCCCGAAATGAACTAGGTCCCTTTTTGATAAATTTGGTTTGTCTTCCTCGTATGAGCAGCTACTGTTAAATGAAGAATTGAGTTATATAACAATAGTTAACATAGTTTTGGGAGGGTTCCATTGGCCGCAGTTAGCTTTCGGATTAGAGATGTCGGATGAAGGCTTTTAGAAACGTGTAATTTAGATGCTTGACAAACTCAAAGTATCCTCTTGAATTGCAGACGATGTGCCGATGCGTGAAAGAACAACCACGGAGCATGGCCAGAACCTTGAAGCTTACGGTGGTGCCTCTCGTAAGGAATAGCGTTTTCACGAGATAAGATGATTTTTCGGGCGACGGAAGTGACGTTTCCTGGTCACCTACTCAAGTCTGAAGGACTGAAGCCTGATCCAGACAAAGTGACCGCGAACCAGATAATGTCGCTCCCCAAGGATTCAAAAACGGCTTCGCGCCCAAATGGCATGATCAACTACGCCAGACGGTTTCTTCCAAAGTTGACTAGCACAACGTATGCGATTTGATAAGTAACACAAAGAAATCTACAAGGACGTGGGGTGACGTTCAGCGTCTGACGGACTCAAGAGGTCACTTGCTATAGTTCGGTTATGGTCACGTCTCAATCCTGAGCTTCCTCTGGTAATACACCTTGAAAGCATTCAACCTGGCCTTGCAGTTGTGCTACTGAAATAAGGGAAATCGACTGACCACAGAATCCGGAGTCTTTCGGATGCGGAACAAAACTCTGCGCAAATCTACGAAAAATGTTAGCAGTGGCTCTTATTCTGAAACGCGTTAACGGCTACACATTCAGAAGAAAGGCAATGGTACGGCTATGAAGGATCCTGAGCGGGCTACAAGTGTAACTGCGAACTAGACTACTAACTAGAAGATCACTTGAGCCTACTTACCCGGCGTTGCGACNTTGGGATAATCAGCACAATGGGCTACAGGATGATGCCATTGAACAGAAGGACGCGCTTACATGATCTGACTAAGGAAGACGAAATGTTTAAAAAGCTGACTTGTGTGATAAAAATTGTAGACAAGTACACGACAATAACGGTCACACAAATGAGCACTTCCGCTGATAGATACTGCACTGTTTCCAGAGTGAACTACGAGTATACCAGGCAATGACAGTGTCAACATAATCAACATAGAATTTTAATCACTTTGTCTGTTCCGTTCACCTTGTAGGTGAAATTTGCTGTTGGTTGTATACAATGAAAGAAAGACAGAGAACGAGCTTGTTTACTGTGCGTTTGTTCCCATGAATAAACATAGCATAATCGAGGTTCTGAAACAATAGAATTCGTTTCAAATTCGATTTAAGAATTCCAACTAGCAAGTTGGACTGTTCTTTATGATCATATGGCCATAAGCGTGTTGTACATATTACTAATTGTGTGGTTGAAAAAATGCCACGGTGACAAGTTTTGCTCGTATTCGGGTCTACTGGCCAGAACTAACGGGACAAAAATTTGTGTCAGCAACCAGTGTAGTACGAACCGAAGCTCTCATCCACGAACTGCGTACTTTGTTCATGTTGCAATAACTTCCTGAAATTTGTGATAGTTGTCGTAACCATTAGGAGACCATCATTTAAGAGCAGGGTCAATAAGGAAATCAACATTTATTATGGGGATGAAAGTACGGCCTGAATAGTGTGGCACAGGGCCGGCCGTGACTTGATGCCATCACTCCGTTTGTACAAAGATTAGTTGGTATGCGCTTGTTTGCCAAACAGAATACATGCTCAGTTCAACAATCAGGTTGTGAAATGCTGACGTACCGCTGACTAGAAGGAAAAACGTTTCAAATTCAAGCACATTGACCGCAAATCGACGACGTCACTTGAAGGGTTCAAAAACAAGGTCCATGGATGTCCCAAAGAGAAGTGGTAGAGCACGGCAGCTGCCGACAGCATTAGAACATTCAGTCTTTGGCAACGTGACATGCAAAGAAGAGAAGGGAATGTCGAAATGTTGCCACAACACTGTTACCTCTCGGATTGTGTAACAATAAACTTCCTGAACATTCAGAGAACTACGTTCTTTTTCATCCCTTGATCTAACCGTCTATGATACTATGGGTTTTCGGCCGACTTGAGTGAAGTTGGAATGTCTCATTGTTTATTCGGAGGTAAATGGGTGTTTCAAAGACAGACGATTCATGAATGCCCATTTCTGTTTTGTTAAGCCTATGCATATCAGATGCGCTCTCCTCCTCAATCTGTCCACCTGATAGGTCACGTCAGGGCCCTCACGCAAACGAACAATCATAACACGCTGTGCTGGATTAACGACAGTAAAGCACGGTAGCCAGTAACACTGCGTTCTCAGGTCCCAGCTGTCATCAAACCTGTTGTCTAAACTGCAAGCCTGGCACATTGGCGGTCTATTTGCATTTCGCTTCACTCGCACTGACGAGTAGTTACTGGTCCATGTAAGGGTGCCGGTGTTTGGACGTATTCATTATAGGTTCCGTGTACGCCTTCTAAGTTTGTTTGTTGAGCGACTTTCTTCAAAAAGGTCACCCGCTCACTCCCGTGTCTCAGTGGTTTGGCTGAGCAGTGATCGCGTGACGCTATCGGTGCACGGTAGCGGCGTCGTTGTTTTGGCCAAATTCATACTATCCCCACGATCCCCGTTGAGTTGTGGAAATGACCAATCCTCTTGTCCGTTTGCTTCAGCAACTATCCCTCCTTTAAATCTGTTCTCGGTCAGCCTTAGAGAGCTTTTTCTAAGCGATATTCCGGGAGAGCCGGATGGTACATACCGTAGTCATTATAAAGAAAAATGTGCTAGGAAAACGCGTGCTTATCAGGATGGATTGCATGAAGCTATTCAGAGACACCAGATAGCAGATCCGAAAATACAAACTTCACAGATGACTGCCTTTGTAACCTAAAGTAGCTAATATGTTGGCCTCCAGAGTGATACTTGACAGGTTATGACAGTTTTCATCTCTCATGAAGTACAACAACATTTGGATGATGCAGTTCAATACCTTTGTCATTCACCGTTCGTATCTACTCCATCTGTTCATCTGAGTATTAACCCAGAACGACACTGGTTTAATCACGATCGATATTCAGCTGTCGAAGAAAAAACTATGACAACTGAGTTACTGTATTTGGTGACTCGAATTCGACCACACGAGTAGCACAGAATGTGGTTTCCATCCAATGCTACTCGATACGATTCTGGGAAATTGAACGTTGGCTCGTGAATTCAGTGCATAATAATGTTATCACTGGGGTTGAACTACGCAAAAGGCTTATTCAAAGCAAAAGTTTCAGCACAGGTTTCCTTCTGCTAATATAAGCTGCGTATTATATTTTTAGAAACGTTTTACCTTTCTCTAGGGAGAAGTTTGCCATATGAACTTCAGGTGACCAACAACACAC
Source organism: Paragonimus westermani (assembly GCA_008508345.1). Taxonomy (NCBI): domain Eukaryota; kingdom Metazoa; phylum Platyhelminthes; class Trematoda; order Plagiorchiida; family Troglotrematidae; genus Paragonimus; species Paragonimus westermani. Next base: position 20,048 of record QNGE01006829.1, read on the forward strand.
GAACAATGGTCAGGAAATGGAACGACTGTTATTACGCTGTTGTAACCGATACTCGTGAGACCCTCGATCACGTCGATAGGAACTTTGGCCTTCAACACAAATTTTGCTATCGGTTCTCGTCTTTGTCTGATAGGCTTAAGTTGGATCAAACTCCTTTCTAAAGCGTCCGCTTGTGACTGAACGAAGTGAAACGTTACGACATTGCACTTTCAGATCATTAAGGGCGCGGCAAGTGACACCGTATAATTCCAGGCTGTGTACATTATGATGGACGAAATGTTGCCAATTAGCGTGGGGAAATTGAAGCAAATCACTTTAACTAAAACACCCCAACTCGTGTTCATGATTGACACGCCGAGCATATCCATAAGAAATTGCCAATTATGAAATCTCTTCTGTCCGTAACTTTTGTTTGCCTGCGTCGAATAGGTACAAACCAATCTTAACTTTTGTCTTGACATTACCGCCATGTGGTGTTTAGTAGGATTTGTCCTGAAGAATATACTTACTGCCCTTTTTGTCTGCTTGAAAACGCCACATTTATAGGCCGTTGTTTTGGCTCGTAGACTTCACGAAGTCAAAGGTAGGGGCGTTACAGCTTGGTTCCATAAGTGATGTTCTGTGAAGTTGAGGTAATTTGGTGGTAGGTTGGGTCATCGTGGCAGTTAAAGTGGTCTATTTAGTGAGAGAAGATTGGCCCAACGAGAGCGTGCTGTTGACTATACAGATATATAGGAAGTCTGTAGCTGAATTAATGTGAAAGTGAACGTAAGCAGAAGTTGAACCTCGGTTACCTGGCGTGCGCTAAGCACATGACTAGCAACAAAAAAATCTTAATAACCTTCTTCCTCTCCGTGGATACCGATTTCTGGCAATCAGCAACTTTCTAATAATCTAGATCTGCTGGCCATCAGGAGATCTTGCTTTGACAACTGTATTACCGTGCACAGGGAGGAGCATAAACTACCATTCCCTTATCACTAGAACAGCCAAATCAGTTCATCAGAAGGTGTTTCTATTAGACATTCCCCTTTGTTACACACTCCATAGTTTAGCTCATAACCGAAAAAGAGAAGGGATGTGACAACACCGTTTATTGGGAGAGTGGGTCAGAAGTAGTCCACAAGGCTCCAAAATTGTAAGGCGAAACGATTACCATAAATGGTCGACAAGACGCGAAGCGAATCAAACGAGACGATTATACATGACATTCAATGAAATGAAACGGTCGTACACGGCAGTTAGGGCGTTAGATCGAATCACGTTATGGGGGCATCAGAAAGCCACCTCGAGAAAGCACACAGGCGATAAGGCTGCACGGCTGCAATCTAATTGGTTGAGTGGAACCACGCCAGCGCCAATGCCCATACCGTTCGAATTGGGTCGATCGATCGATATGGCACGATGCGACCTGGCTGCTTCGTTAAGAGATGCGTCAACCAACAATTTCTATTAAACAAGCTCAGCCATTTTTCTTCTGCTAGTCCAACGGTCCCATTTTTCGTTGACTACCTAGAATTTTGTTCAACGTGACCCATGCATATTGGGGGTGAAATAGGCATAATAGTTTTCATGTACTTGCAGATCCGACCTGTATGCCCCTTAGAACAACCAGGTCATGATTTTGATTAATAATTACCGAACAAGGACGGGCTAGACTCAGTTTGTTGACCAACAAGCATATCTGTTACTCTGATATGATTTTACTGAAGTTTTAGTCATCGGTACTCAGGGTCTTCACTAGTCTAAAATCAAACATCATCTGGCTGGAGTTGACAGGTAGTGTCTGCGTCTCCTCTTGAAACGATCGGGCATCCTATGGACGTTAATGACAGGTGAATGTGGCTGAGTGTCTTATTGTGATAGTTCGGTCGCGCCTACTTTGAGGTCACTGTACCATGTTCCATGAAAGTGTAGTCAGAGTTCAATTTCCCATCGTTGTATGCGCGTGTACTAATAACGAGTCCCAACAAAAGCAAAACTCGAGTGCAGGACTCATTTTCGAAGAAGGCTGGCTGGAACTCCTGTGAATATGAAAACTGTGGTCACTTATGAGTGACTTTCACGTCAAAGGTTAAGTCCTGCGTAGATCTCATCAGCTACCTGGGAGTGTGTCACGTGATATATTTGCCGTCATTCAATAGAATAGATAAACTTTGTTGACGTTTCGTCGGATTCGCTTTGATTTATCCTGCTTTTTTTGCAAAAGTAACGTAATGTTTGTTCCAGATAACCGACGGAAGACATTGCGAATACTTTAGTGCCATTCATTGAAAGGATCATGTACATGATTTGGTTCTTGTGGGAGTAAACCGTTTCCGTTTGTCCGGTTGTTAACTTATCGATTTATTCTATTGTTTCGAAGAGTTAGAAACAGATTGGCATTTCTCCGAACTTAGAATTGTACGACGGTGAATGATCTGTGTCCGTAACACAGTACTTCACACCGTAACTATTTAAATCATTGGAAATGATTGTGTACCCTAATTTCGAAACCAAATTGGTAGAGAAAAATTACCAGTATCACCCCGTTTACAAATTTACTAGGATTAGGTTCAACTCCACTGCAGTTCATTGTTTACGGTTTCATGATAGCATTCACACTTTTTGAAATTAAGCCTAGGAGATCAAGTTGAGCATCAATCAGGCTTGACCACAGCCAGGTAGACTTTCTAGCCATCTCCTTTTGACAAGATCACTAGACTGGAGTTTCACTCTTGTCGGAGCTCGTCAGTAGTACGGCCTATCCTTTCCACGGCCGGGACTAGAATACCGGCCATGCTTTGACGAGGCAACCATGGTGACTACAGCGCCGTTGATCTTACAACAAGCACAATCGAATTATCTTACCTGAACGCTCAACCACATTTGCTGGTGAGCAGTAATCAGGTTGTCCGATCGCATCCAGAGGAGATACAATAGCTGTCCCGTTAATTCGAATCGATAACCCCGCATTTAGAACTTCGGGGAAATGGAATTCTCTGATCTCACTGAACCTCTTAGGCGATATTTTAGATTACTGGTTAAATCAGTTTGCTACGTATTTCGTTTGGCGGTTACATTCCACAGTTTTTAAGTTTCCGCCCTTTTAACCCAGCTACTGTCCACTGTGTTTTTCGCTTGCTATAGGAACATGTATTGATCTAAACTTACTATTTATAACCATGCCTACAGGCAACCACAAAAACCATAGGGCTAGTATGTACTGATTTACGTAATAAGGGCTTAAGGTGGCTGTGATATCTTTGGATTAGTTTTAGTGACTTACGTTCTAGACTTCGTATGATGTTCTTTTAATGCGTTGACAATTGCCAGAGTTATGCTCTGATTACCTTTTTACACTGAGCACCCCAGTGGGCTGCAGTTGATTTACCTCATTGTTTACAATGCTTCCCCCAGTAAGAAATGTTTTCCAGAATGACGGTATACTCTTTTGTTACGTGATATGCATCTTCGTTTGTGAGTAGTATAGAGCGTACTTTCTGGAACTAAATGGGTAGGTTTAAACGCCAGGAAGACAAGGAACCCGAAGCAACCACTGCAACCGTGTGTGTACAGTATGTGGGACATATCAAATGGCGATATATCGCTGGTTAATGGGTGCGGATACAAGTCGGCTGTGCAAATGAGTGTGTGCGTTCGTTGTTCTGTTTTCACATAACTTGTCAGGGCTTTCGTGCATTACAAAACCTCTCAAGCCAAGTGATTTTCGCGATCACAACACTTTATTGCGGTCTTATGGCCCTATAACGGAACAGGTATTGAAGTCCTACATTCCGAATTACCCCCACAAGCAACGTCAATCCTACCTCACTACACTGGTTGAATATTGATGAGTAGTTGGAGATTCTGGTTCTCCTTTAGATTGACCATCACTTGCAATTGATCACAGCTACTGTATTCTCATAGACTTCCCTGTAGGCCCCTTTCGAAAAGAAGTGTATATCGTAGTCGGGGTCAGGATTAGAACTTCGGCCAAGCTCTCTCACTACTGGCAAGCCCTAACAAGAACGAACCTCGAGTCTAGCGCTTCTTTTCTAAAGGAAGTCTACGAGAATGGGACAGCTGTAATCAACTGAAAGTGATGTTCAATTCATACGTTAGTTGAATTCACTCCATTGTTGACTTTATACTGTTTTTGTCAGCACCGGTCCCCATTTGTCGGCCCTCTGTTTTGTTACTGGCGTTTATTTCTCTAATCCGTTAAGCTGTGACTTCTAACTAATGGATTGTTGTACCTTTGATTGACATTTGTTAAGAATTCTTCTGAACTACCTGAACAAACACGGATTTCATTCTGGCTTTCGAACACATGTGAATTGGCACAAAAATGACTGATATGCTTTCTCACCCTGTGGGAATCTATTAAAGTAGTCCAATTTAGTACTAGCGAAGACTCCATAAACTCATTGAAAAAATTGCTTCGGAATCAATCCAGTGTCGTCAAAAAAAGAAAGAAATGTGATCATAAAGAAGAATGCGTCATACACTGCTAACGATAGCATCCATACGGAAGACCAATCAAGAGCGAAACAATCGAGTTTCTAGTAGCCTCTTTGTTTGTCTCCTGCGGTATCAGTAGTCTGGAAACCAGAGTGCTGGTTCGCCTCGCATAACAAATAGGAATGGCTGGTGAAATTTACGGAAGTTCGATATGAACTACGCGATTCTGTTAAATACACAAGTACCAAAACACAGTGATACTGTCACCTGTACGACCTTATGCAAATGAAAGCACACTCCCTGTACCTTTAGCAGTGAGCAGGCATTTTGATCCGGTGCTTCGAGCTGTTCCCCCCAAGGAACAATTCATGTCAGCTCATGACATATACGAATCCAACTTGTTCGTTATCACCATGCCAATTTTGCAAAGTTTCATTTTCGAGTATATCCTTTCACACACTTTCGCCCGCGCATATTTGGCCAATCTCGGAACCCATAATTTGTGCTATGTGGAACCTCCATAGTTTTATTTGGTTACAAGTCTTATTTCGTGTTCTCACCATGTAGGGTGATCCAGAAAAAACTGAATCAATTATTTTTTCCTTTGATGAATTGTTAGAAGGCGCATCCCCTAACGAAACAACCAGGACACATCAGGCCACCTCGATCGACCGGCCCAGCTCGGATGGTGTGGTCGTGAGCGGTGGTATGGTCTCGCTCAGCCGTGCGGTCGAACGCCTGTACGCTACCTGGACTGTGTTTCCACACGTTGCTTCCTGATGCCCCTATGATGTGATTTGTTCTGACGCCGTGACTGTCACATTGTTTCATTTGATTCGCTCTCTTTGTCGGCCGTCTTTGACAACCCTTTCTTCTTATAAATTCAGAGCCTCTGTGGCTTAGTTTTGTCTTACTCTGTCAACAAACTGTGTTGCCGAGTCTCTCCCCATTTCCCGGTTTTGGTTCAAGCGACTGAACGCGTAACCAAGATGACGATCCGATGTGAAGACAGTTCAGAGTTTCACCAGCGGGAATGCTGTTTAAACAGCTGAAACCTGTTTTGGCGTCAGAAACATTTGGGAGTTCAACGTCAACAGGAGAGCTAACGTCGTACCTGGCCAGCGGAATATTCTGCCTTCATGGCGCTTCATTTACTAGAACATAAATGTTAAGGTTTTCATAGGTGCGTACAAAAAACCGGTATCGTGTTTACCGATTCAGGAGAGTTCCAGAGGAATTGACTGCATACTTGAACACTACGTCTCCGGCAGACGAGAACTGATTTTAAAGATGACCGAAGCTCAGTACACGGCGATATATCGGAACACGCCAACTGAATCGGTTTTTCTTCACTAGAGGCAGAAATTTACAATAAATGCTACTCGAACTCACGACTGCATTTCGAATTTTCTACAAAGGCGAAAGACTGGATTTCACTTCCCAGCAAGTGGAATGACCGTTTCAAACTGATAATGCCACAGTTACTGATCCCCAGCTAGTTTGGATAAGTTCACAGAATCACATGATCATCCGAATAGGTTGTTTACTTCTGATTCAAAATATCTGAATAGCCCAGTTCTCTTCCCTAAAAGAAACTCTCTTCTACCACAGACACTTTTCGTCTCCCCAGTGGTTGTTCTTCATTGAGAGCATACACTGAGATAAAAACAGGCAAAACAACCTTTTCCAGAATGACATCTTAAAGATAGAAAGCACAAATAGTTTTCCCACCCTATGGTTCTTGGAGTTATATACTACCCACTTACACACAAGATCAGCGCACCTAAACATGTAAAAGGTCATCACTTGTTAAAGCAATTTGGTACCGGTTGACAAGTACGTGTTTGCAGAGGTTGACAATTTATTTGTTAATTAGGGCCACACCCGTAAACAAAATTTCTGTCCGTTGGAGTATCAACCAGTTCAACAGAAAAAAGACGGCTGCCGTGATGTGACGGGCGGCATTGAAGATGAAAGTTATTTCTAATTATTTGGCCTCATTACTTACCTGGAAGTTACTCACATGACAGCTGTGGAACATCTGTTCTACGCAGTTCAACTGGCGATGCTGTTCACAACCACCAATTTCCAGTACCGCTTCTGAGGATACCATTTCCACTCAGCATTATATCTGATGGGTGCGACTACGCCTTAAAATGGTTAGAATGTTGTAACATTGCAGTCAGACAAGATGATAGGTCGCTGGACATTTGTTGATCCGTCCACCTTAGCTAAATCTGAAACAAACCATTAAAATGCCTTGCACAGTCCACGGTCTGGCTAATGGAGGATGTGGCGAATAACAAGTAGATACCAGTTTCAGTTTGGTGTGAGTTTTTGTATGTTCACTGATTTCGCTAGTTCGTTTAAGAATTCCCATACGTGATGAGTTCAAGTTGAAGCATTTCAAAACGGTGCATTTTTCAGAAAATCTCAGCTTTTCCTTTCAAACGTACATAAGTATGTTGACCAGTTTCCATATCCTCAAAGTGTTTGTCTTCCCGGGTGGCATTAAAGCCCATGCCTGAGCCATCGATACAACACCGGTTACGTACACTCGAAAACAAGCACAAACAAACGAGCACACGGTCACTTCAACATATAATATGTATGGCTAACCCCCTGGTAGGGGAATAGTGTTCAGACGACGCCAACATAAACATCTGAATCACCACATCAAGGAAGGCAACGAGTCTGTATAACACTGCAAACATCACACCCCACATGGAATCAACCACACCAAGCGTTGGCCGCACTCCGATATGAAACACAAGACGATCAGACTAGGTTAGGGTGCACAGCTGGAAAAAGCTAGCAACTGTTTACGAAATAAGGAGAAAACACAAATTACCGTGGCTCGCCAGCCAGTTGACCTGCTTGTAAAAGCAAAAAGAGAGACGGTTTGGCCACATCAGTTTGTTGCCATATGGAACTTGTCTATGATGCATATCTAATAAATCATTCACGTTACGTCATCGTAAATTTAAATTTCCACATGGACCAATGTATTTAAAACAGTTAGCGAGGTTACCTTTTACCCAGTTATGACAACACAGGCTAGGATACAGGCCACACTACCTGCAGAGATTTCCTCGGCTCTCAATCATTCGACCATTTTCACCTAACTGTCAATAACGAGCGGCACACCGTGTCCGTACTACCAGTTTCAACCATGTGATGCCTACCCAAATACACTGTCCACTCATTGAATGGATTTCCACGCTTGCTAAATAATCAGAATTTCATTGCCAATGCAATGACCCATGGGAATGATTGGTTGGAATTGCGTTGCAAGTTTGGAACAC
>QNGE01006830.1:3952-27787 GCA_008508345.1 Paragonimus westermani
CCACACATTAGCTCAAAAGGCGACTTTATCGTTGTTTCTGTGGCGAACAGTGTTGGACCAACAAAACCAATGCTGATGTTTACTCCCTGCCTCTTTCTTCCGCCTCTAAGCATTTCTTGGTTGTGTGGCTGTTACCTTCCGCGATACACATGGTGCGTGTACGTTGATCAGCTGCGTCGATCCATCTTGCGGAGTGTTCGGTCACAACTGTGATGTACTGGTTTCCGGATGGCGTAGCTAGAAAGAGGCTCATCAAATCAACCGACTAGTATTCCTTAATCTAACAGGCGGAGACTGGTTGTGCGCGAAAATAGCCAGAGTGATTAGTGCTCTTCATTGATATTGTTGGCACATTGACACATAATTGTTAAAATGAATCTTTATGCCCAACCGGCGTGTCATTTAATTCGGCATTCCACAATTTTCATGACGTCCTGTATGAGCCAGCTGATGATGTATCTCCAAAACTACCGTTCTTAACTCCGTCGATATAATCAGCACGTGCATTTTCTACATCAGTTGGCGGAAGTCAATAATTGAACGGCGCATTCTACAACACCGCCTTTCTGGATCACGACAACTTCAAACCCTACATTACTGGTATATGTCCCGACCGCGAAGCTCTGCATAGTCACCGGTAATAATAAGGGCCGCTTCCAATTTCTCATGGATAATTGGATTTCGCAAACTCATGAGTGACTTTTTCTAATCAGCAAAATAGACAGTTATTCTACAGAATTTTGTACATTAGGCCTGCAGTTTAACTGAGACATTCGATCAACTGGTTGTAGAACTCAACGCGACCAGTGAACCGTCGCAACATCCTGTTGGACGCTGTTACCGGAATAGCCTTAATCGTCAGTAGTTTCTTGAGCAGTGCTTGAACTCCACTCTAACCGAACATTTGACCAAGCAATAACACCGTTTGTTCCAAAAGATGTGATGTTTGACAGCTGATCCGTAAGCCGGCCTGAGCAGTCTTCTACAACACAGCTGAAGCGTGTACTGTAAGTTCTTTCTCATTTGTGCTATAGATGACGATTTCCTTCTTATAGACAACGGTGCAGTGCAATCCCTCCAGTGCCTTTAGTATCATCCGTCTGCACGCAAAAGGGGCGTCTGACGGTCCAATCGGCATGCGTTTGGAGCAGCGACGTTTTTCTCTTAACACAGAAGCTGCTTTATTCCATTCGACTCCCATGACTGGAGCCTGCGGAGGTCCACACTACAAGTTCAACAGCAAGAATAAACGGATGTTCTGCAGCTCGTCGGGAATCTCTTCTACAGCTGGGATTGTTACGAGTGTATTCACTGTAATCTTGCTGAGCTGTGTAAAATTATCATAATCTGTCACCAGTTCATCGTGTTTCAACTCAATCGTGGCTTCAACATGTAGAAGTAAATCTACTCCCGGTAGTCTGAAGTGTGTCAGTAGAAATGACGAAGAGTTTTTGATTATGTGGCTACCGATTCGGATATTACATCATACCACAAAATCAAGAATAAGCGACATAACTGTTGATTTTGTCAAGGTTTGTTCACTATTTCGAGATTGATGAGGTTTGCTTGATGTTGAAAGGTGGCCGTACGCTCTACTCTCTTCCCCAAATGAGATATATTACTCATCCTTGTTCTCACATAAACTACTTTGACAGTTTCCCTTAACCCTATTCAGTCCGAGCCCTGTAAACTTCCAAATACCGAAATTAGACATATTTCTTCCATATTTTTCTTTGAGTAACTTACGATTCCCGTCGTTTCTCGATGCATGAACAGTCGTTTTGCTCTGACCAAACCAATGACCATTTGTTTGAGTGAGCTCAACCCGTCTTGTCGTCCACCTATGTTGATCGGTGCCTAGATGTCAATTTTTTGCGCGGGCACTTTCTTTCTTTGATTTCTGAGGACTTTCACATTCGAGATGAGAGAAAATTTTCATGTACATTGATTCAATTAGTATCGTACTAAATCCAGTTATCACGAGCGCCTTCTCGTTAACCGTTCCAAAGATAGATTATCTCTGTCGTTGAATATTGAGAGGCCTTTACTGGATCAACTGATTACGCGTAACTCGGTGTGAATTTGAATCGTTAGCGAACGATTCAGTAATACCACCCAATGAGAAAACGAACATTGCAGACGGTTCAAGAAACTTCCCTGGTTTCGGTCCAATTAACGAACGCGCTGACCAGTGTCATTCAAATAACACCACGAGTTTCCACTGATTTTCTACCTAGCCCAGACCGCCAACTTACTAACCAACCCTAATACCTCTTTCAGTTACCAGACGGAAAGCAATCTCCAAGATATTAACTTGGGAACAGTCTCTCCTTGCCAAATAAACCAAATCTTCTCAGATGTCCATATCATTCACATATGAAGAAGACGTCTTTATAGCGTTCGCCACCCTTCTTCACCTTCAAAATCGCCAATGTTCAAGCATGTTTCTTCAACACACTTCGAATGTTTTTTGGTTCGCTTGATTAGCGTGCCTCCAATCCCATGGTTGTTTCAGTGTTGCTTGCTAAAAATTGACGATCCGCACTGGTTAACTCTGTCAACGTCAGCGAACATACGATGACAACGACCTTCAGCTGGTGTCATTCTATTTAAGCAATGATAAACCGGCATGTGTTTTCTCGGAGTCCGGGTACACCTGTGACAGGGGTTCCAACAAGGTGTCCCGCCGTGAAGCAGCATGAACAAGAGCGCCGTCTTCAGTTTTAAGCAGGTCGTATTTGAACCGCCACATAGTCTCTTGGCAGTCGGCAGGAATGTCGAACCCAACAAAGAGCGCTACATTTGTCGTAGCCCACCACAGCTTCGCGAGGCTCATTCGCACCAAATCCCGTAGCGCTTCCGATCTGCTCTTGAGCAGCACTCAGAAGACCACCAGATTCGTCAGGTCGGCCTTTCTGTTGACCGCCTACGCCACATCCCCTAAGTTCTTCAGGAAACTCCGGACGTCTCAATTCGCAAGTGGCTGCAGGCACGTGATATTTATCTTCTGATGTTATGCACCACAACCATGGTTTTGATTCGAGAGCGCAGATGGCGCAAGGACTGTGCGGTCGGAAAACAAGCATATGGGCTGTTCATTGTTTTCACAACAGAACACCGTAACATTCCAACAAAATAACTGAGAGTCGTGTTGCTAGGGTACATAATGAGATGCAAAATTCCAGTTTCACTAAAATTGTGGACATCTGTGACACCTAGCATGGTACATCCAGATTTGTTTGAGTGCCTAACGGAAGTTCCGCAACGTCTCTTGCGACAAAACTTTGAGAAGTTTTGTGATGAATAGGAGGATCTGGTGGTGAGTCAGTTGTCACCAATCTCGTTAACATTTCCAGTAGATCCTCGCAAAAGTGTCATGAAAAATGAAAGAATGTTGATTAGGATATTATTGTTGTTTGTCAACCCCAATTGGGCATACTTTCTCGCAATGTTTGGTTGGAAGCCACCTGTAGATCTCTACACCGCAATGGTGATGACAGGGATATCTTGCATGCCAAGTTTTTGAATCTCAGAAGGGAGTGGGTAGATTTTCTGCGGTTGACATAACTTATCCCGATTTCAGCATTGTACTCACCTCGGTAACTCATCGCCAACCCATTATCAGTGTAGGACTGCTTGGTATCTTTCACCGAGTGACTGACTGAATGCAAGACAACTTGTGTGGAGGATTTTCGAAACAGTTATGGAAAACTGAATTGCTGAAGCAGTGACAAACAATACTAGTGTACTAAAATGAACCGCCTCCGGCTCGATATATCGGACAACTCCCTTGGAAGATCGACTGACACGTTTTAGCAACCAGTCTTTGCGTTTGCAGACTAAGTTAGGATGAGCTGTTGATTAATCCGAGCCGATTTATCACCGGATCTCGATGGGGTAGCACTGTGATCTTTCGACCGGGACTTTTCGGCAACTGCCGCCAACATTTAGTGAGTGGAGGCGGACTGCGACTTGAAGATACGGATCCAGACAAAATGTCGAACGCTGAACGCGATGAGTGGCAGCTTTTCATGAAGTTTCCTTCGATTTTTTTCATATTGAAAGGTACCCAGAATAGCTTTTTGTCGCTGCACAGAGCCACAGTTCGGTAACCTCTGCTCTGTTGCCTCCAGGTTCAGGCACATTAATTGGGTGAAGATATTCAGAATATCAGAACTTCACGATAATTTAGGGCTTGAATGAGAGTAGGTGTTATAGACAAGCCTCATTGTCCGAACGTATCCGTTAACATCATCCAGCCTGGATCAATAGTGGGGTCACCAATACGATTTCTAGCGCAGTTGTTGCACACTTCGTTGATACCAGTCATACTGTCCAGCTGGCCTCTTCGTCTGATTTACCGAGTCAAAGGCATTCACTCAAAAGCTGTCAGATGCCGAATTTTAGCCACGGCCGAAGCGATCGGAGTTCGATTGAATAATCCATATTTGTGCGCACAAAAGCGCTTTGTTCAGGGATTAAAGTTGCCATGGACAAACATCCACACTACGACTGATCAAAACACCATGGTTCCAGTTACGTCGTAATGGTGACATAGTATTATCAAAACGTCGTCTCCGTGTGTTCCTATGACGTGTCTGACCTCAATTGAACTTGCCGTTCGCTTTCTTCGCTTTGCCATGACAACTCTGTTTCATGTTAATGTTATGTATTTGGCCTGATGAAGAATAGTCGAAAACGAGCTTGTTCGCTGAACTATTGTTCTGAAAAATTAGAGAAAGTTGAGCTGTGTGGAAGGCGGAGGATTACGGTATATGGTACTGACGCCCCTTGAAATTCCCAAAGAAGAAGGTCGCATAATGGACACGGAGATATTTACAGAAGTAAACCACGACGCTGTCACCCTCTCATAGTCTTGGAGCGAATGAAAACAGGTCGGGTGTAGAATGAAGGCGAATTCGATTCGGTCATCATATCGGGAGATTTTGGAACAACCGCTCGTCCTGATTAAATAAAAAGGATAACTCGAACTCCACTGAAATATGTCTGGAAAGCCTGTGATTCGAGATTTTTCCAGAACCGTTTCGAAGTAAACCAAAACAATGACAAGCAGTGGTGAAGCAGACGGTCGTCAACTCATGCGCATTATTTACATGAAGTTTAGTACAATATGCATTTCATCACAGTTTCCTAATTCCAGTGAATTATCCAGCCACACGCTCTTGGAAAGACGCATTGATTTCAAGCTTTGGTTTCGTTGAAACTCATCAGTAGCGCAGATGTTCAGCGTGACCAACATCAAAATTCCGGCAAGAAACTGTTCCGAACAAACGAGCTAGCCACTACTAAACTGAGACTGCGCAAATTGTGACTAGATTTTTTCGTGGAAATCTGAAACCATTTCCGTTGCTCTGCTTTGTTCTCATTCAGTTCAGATATGTCGCTAGTTCTTCAGATTATATTTTGTAGCACAATGGGCAGTTTACCATCAGATGTATTGGGAGCTTGAGGTTCCCGGTTAGACTGCATATAGAAATATGAATGCACATACATGATCCAGGATCATTCGGCGTTTGTTTATATATCTGAGCACATTCACTGTTGCTTCAGATTTTGGAGCACAGACTTATGGGGTCATCCACCTCGAATGACTGAGTGTGAGGCGAAGATGCAGACTTTTTACAATATGCCGGTGCATGTCTGACCCAGTAGCAGCAGCCTACTGCTTTTTATGTTCATTCCTCCTCTCTTCACTAACAACGTATCAACCCATGTCAGAAATATTGTTCCTCATGAACTTTCCCCTCTTCTTCGTCCCACACAACCACACTGGGCCCATACGTTTATAACGAGTGATCGCCTGGATTAAAACTCTGCGGACGGTGTATAAAAAATTATCAGTGTGCATGTGTTTTTGCATTCCGTTGCGCGTATCGGTGCGATAAAATTGAAAAAGGCTGCATTTCAGTGGTCAGTAAGTTGGCCATCAAACGGACAAATGCCATCAAAAAAGAAAATCACTTGAAGTGAGAAAGTCGCCAAACTCCTGAGATATGGAAGTGGAAGAACAATTCAAATATGTTGGTGTGATTTCCAAAGATCGAATGGGTTTTCCCGTACAGTACAGAATGAATGGCAACAATACTGATGTGGGCGACCAGGCACAACCGGAAGTATAAACTGTATTCATTCATGTAACCACGTTCAGCAAGTTCGGTTCGTCAGTGGTTGCCGGACGTAAATTCCATAGGTACGTTTTACAGGAGTGTACAAGTTGTAAGCGGAACATTACATACCAAGAGATTGTGCGATAACTGTGTACTGTCAATTTATTATCCACTGCAAGCGAACACTATGTTCGCAACACCACAAAGAGAATATCCGAAACTAGTTAGATCGTAAAAATGTCCTTCAATTAAACAGTTTTCAGTTACAGGCCGCCCAGTCTAATGAGTTGAACAGAGACTGAATACCACCGTTCGTTAAATAGACCAAGGGTACATAATGTTTTCAAAACACGTCTCTTTGTTGGAAAGGTATGGATTACCATCTAAAGCTCAGTGCTTGCTGAAGCCCTACATCTATACACAAATGCCTGTCGCCCAAAAACGGTAACGAACGCAACAGTTGCCACTTCAGTGACAGTTAGTTACTTCCGAAAGTTATCCGGAACGTTGGTCGGAGGAGTGTTGGAATATCTACGGAATACATTATGAATTTTGTATGAGAGAAATGCCGTCTTATTTGGGGAAGGAACGTCTGAGACTGTTCGCGTGGTCCTGAGTGAAATTCACATCAACGTGTTTTGTCTTAGCCAAAGTACACATCTCAATACAGGAGTTAGCGTAAATCCCCTAAATGAAGAAGTGAAAAGTAGGCTGTATTATATTGAAGTTTATTCGTAGAGATAGGAGTAACTTCGCGGAGACATCAAAGGAATGATACTGAGTCTAACATGTGCAATTTTGAGACTTTAACCAACTCGCTTAACTAAGAATACAAGCGGAGTCTCGCCTAAGCAAATATAATTCGAACTGAGTGATACTGTAAACAGACGCACAGCCCAACGAAACCATCCACGTAGAACGGATCACTTCATCTAGCTCGCGCGACGCTCGTTGTTGAATAGATGTGCTAATTTAGTGTTAATCTGTCTTTCCGGAAGAGGCGCATGTATGACATTCCAAGCGGATCGCTGGTCAACGCAGATAAGAGAACAATCATCCCGAACATACATCAGACGTTGTGTTTGCTTCGAAATGAGAGAAGGTGAAGCGCTCTGTGTTCAGTACGGCATATCCTGTAGGACATGAAGCCAGTTCACGACGAACTGTTTGAATTTGCTTTTTCATGCACCTACTGGGACGTGGATAATGGAATTCGAAGTTCAACAAATGGGACACGACCGCTGCATTGGTTTCTACCCAGTGGACGTAGTTATGAACAGAGAAACAGCTCGTGTCCAAGTCCGATGTGAATATCGGCGATTAAACTGAGAGTAATTTCCTATTTCGGGTCAACGGTTTGCTCTCTTCACATAGATTTAGGTGAACGAGTTATCCTGCATAGTCCCAGTTAAGTGTTGTCTAAGCACTTGCGCGGANTTACTGACATGCCTATATATATTGTTGTTCAGCGAAGTAACACCAGTTATTTCAGACTAGGCGTGACTTAGTATGTAGAAAGCTAAACCGTGGATTTTTGTATTCTGATTGCTGTTACTGTTACTCAGGTTTATTATGGCACATGAAAGAGCTGTTTTTCGTCTACTTGTTGATTAACGTCGTGGTGGAAGATAAAACGGAATCCTCTTGTTAACAGATATAAAGAATGGTGTGTATTGTCAATTTTAATTCTCGCAGTAACCCAAACAGTCGTTCAATGTGATTTTGCTTCTAAATTTGTTCAGCATATCAACAGCCGAACAGAAATCCGGCGTCTTTGATCGCGAAACACCCAAGGGCAACATGTAATGTGGTTGACCCCGTCATTTCGTTTACAGTCCCGTTGTGCAATGGCAATCCTAGATTGATGGCGTTATCCGAGGCAATGTTTATGAAACGTGAAGCTCCAACCCTTTGTTGGCAAACGGTTCTGACGCGAAAAATTTCGTTGCCGTGGGAGTGGATCCAGATTGCAACTGTGTGAAGTTCACCAATTTAATTGTTTCGATGCTACGCGCTTAACCTATATAACCGGATTTTTTATGTAACTGAGTTACCAGAATGAACGAATGACTCGCATCTCCATGTACTCGTTTTTGCTGTCCTGATGAGCACCGAGAACGATTTGTTTGTGAACTGAATTTCATGTTAACGGGCAGTCAGTTGCTGAACCATTGAACACTCAAGAAGTAAATAGATTAACATGGCATGAGAACGAAATTTAGTGTATGGCAGGTGAGTGGAAAACAGTCGAAAAACAAATGTGTTTCATGGATTGTTAACACAAGAATTCTCATTAGCTTCACGTCATCCTTCCTATCGCTTGTTGACAAGTTCAGTGCTTCAAAACTTCCGCCTTGGCGAACCGCCTCCAATCTTTTCCAGAGCCGGCGATATTCATGGCAAGTAGAGAATCTGCGTACATCACAGGCACACATCTACCATCGACTGTGTTGATGTAGACCGAACGACAGGCGCTGTTAGACGCACATCTGCCAGTGAACAGTAAACTGCATAATCATTTCAGGTATTGTCCATATTCAAATAATGATAACAATGCTATAAATCTCATTCGAGTTTGCTTGATCGGGTTCAATATGCCGACTTTAGTGTTTTTATGAGCGGTTTGTGGTGTTAGAAGAAGCATGGAATATTTTGGTTAGCCAATTTCATGTGTTCAACAATGTTCAAAATGACGCTGAGCAATGTAAGCGGAGTGTTCAACTGCGTTTTTGTACCACAGTGTGCTGTGTTTTGCCGAATACTATTCAGCTCAGAATGGACCATTATTAGTTAATACGTGTTGTACTCTTCAAGGAAATTTCGATTTACATTACGTGTTTGGTAGCTGGAAATCTTCTAAATCCAGACTACTTTCAACTGCATTCAATGTTTTCTCCAACAATACAGTCCATGTAACTTCTGCTTATCTGTAGTGGATTTTTGTATTGGTGGAGAGCGGATGAGTCATGTGCTTTACGTGGCGAAGTTGAAACTGCACAGTCACCAAAGACGGTTTCCAAAGTGAATTCAATATGTTTCCATCTAGGCGTACATTGACACCTGGAATCAGAAACATTATCCAGCCGGTACTTCAAGAGTGCAACGTGCTTCGAGCTTGCTGTTGTTCGTCAAACATTTCAGAGATTTCTTCATTAATTTGCACTCTCTCACTTATTTTTCTTTCGCGTCTGTACAAGATGAATAGATCTGCTGTTCTTTCATATGTAACTTTCTGTTCACAAAATGTATATGATCACTATTTTTAAGATGGGGATATATTCAGAATTTCAGCGAAAATGAATATATTTTTTTCTACGTGCGTCATAATACAATTATATGGGTGGGAAAATGTGCATGCGAGCTGCGAATGAGATCATACGGGACACTGGTAATTGCGGTTAGGGAGAACTTCCAGGTAAGGAAAGCCTGATACAGCAGTGCTTAAACAACAGACGAAACATATTGAAATATCAAGTGTACATTTCAGATGTCAATATTTACATTGTTGTATGGCGTATGAAACAGTAACAGAAAACGGTAACCGTAAGTGTTTTAACCACGTTTCGTTCTACACAATTCAGAAATTTCTGGCTATTTCACTAATCTCTGAGTCGCCGCATGTGAGGCTTACATGTAAGAATGCTGCTACACGGAGGCTGAGTTTCCTCACGTTGTTTCGGCACTGAATGAATTTGAATGCATCCAACATTGGTGTGCAAATTCTATGATTTATCAATACTTCATTCATTCCCGTCATTTGCAATTCTAAACTGGTGGTCTTAAAGATGAACGAATATGTACAGACAAACAAATTATTTGAGTTTATGTAAAAATCAATCATAATCTGGTTTTTGCGACATGTATCACATGCCAGAATACGCAAATCTTTTCAAGACACACACAAACAAATCAATCGAGCTAACACCTGGCCGACTTAGAAGCAATAAATTCCCATATATCAGTTCGACTAAAATTACAGTTTCCTTAACGCCCGACCGGTCGCTAAAGCTGTGCCCCGTAAGCCAGTAATACATCTACAGTTCGATGTTGATGACGAAACAGAATTTTGAAACTCAACCGATGTAATCATAATTACGGAAATAAGCAGTGTTTCCGCGCAGAGAGGTTCGGACTGTACACCAGTTAGCCTGTTCCAGGTTACCGTTCCCACCAACACTCAGTAAAGTGGCCTTTTTTGTTTGATGAGTGCTGCCACTAAGTGACCCGGCTTGTGAAATATTTTGAGGGTGGTAATTAAATAACACAACTACCTGTAACGCATTTGTGACTATCCTATTTTCAACAGTCTCTCTGGATATGGGACCTCCCTGAGTCCGCAGATCTCCCAGTGCTTCATATGTGGAAGCGCTCATTAATTCCCTAGTCACCTTTGAAATAAGGAACATGGGAACTATGCCCCGTTTATAGGTAGGACGAACAGCTGGACAATTGTTATAATGTGAGTGTTAGGCTAATTGTGAGCTGTTAACAACCGCTACACAATCTATAAACATTAACAAACTCTTTGTTAACTCGTCTGTAGTTAGTGGTAGATGAATTGTGATCGATTGGGGTTCAAGGTATTTTTATATGTTCACATTTAAAACCAAGTTGTTTCCTGTGGACAGTTAGTTCTGCAGCTCAGTTTACCATGTTCGGTTTCAACGATACTTAATACACTGTACCTCGGCGAAAATGATGCATCTGTATCAAAAACTCCATGTTCAATTACCAGTAGCTGTGACCACCATCAATTTGACAGTCTCCATGGACGTAGCCTGGTCACTACAACTGAGACTTGATGATCTCAGTGACTAGTAGGACAACTTATTGAATGAACGTCTGACTTGCAGTAACCCTCCTGAATATTCACTATCAGTGATCGGATTACTGTGTGCTGTCCAGTATGATCTGTTGCTGTTGACAGATATCAAGTGAACAGTGAACACAAAACACTTGGTTAATGTGGGTTGGAGAAGTTTAGGTTACTAACATTTGACCGCTGTTCAAGCCCGATACTTTATTCTGCAAAAGATGTGACAACGAAAGTTACACTCATAGCACGGTAGTTGTGGAAAGTGGAAGCAATGAAAATTACCTTGCAAAAGCTATGTTTGTTGAAGTTTATAGATTGAGCGTTTCGTATAGTAACACTCAACTGTTACAGTACAGAAAGCGAAAGTATATCCCGAAAATGCTGATCGTACCATGAATTACACGTCAGTGCTAACATCATCTGGCGCTGGTATTGAACCTTGTTGAGCTTACTGACGAAAGCGGGTCCCTGCTGGACTTGTTTTAATTTCAGAAGATATTTAAAACCGAACAGTGATACTTGCAACCAGGCGTTCACCAACATGGACAGTAAAGTTATTTGGTGTGTGTTCTGTTCAAAACCATCTACCGTAACATCCACTGCCGGTTTGCGTTCAATTGTGAATTCGGTCGACGCTGCTAACGGTGTAAAACAGATTCGAAGGTTTTCCGATGAAAAACGACAAATTTTCTACTCGGGCTCATTGAAGCACATGCAGACAAAAAATAAACAATCACCCAGCAATCGCTTATTGCCTAAAAACTACATACATATTTTTCGGTAGCCTCATCTTGCAAACTAACGCAGTGCAACAGATCCACGTGATTCTTCGTTTGTTCAAATTCGGTTTGAGCGTTTGTGCATAGTTTCATTTAGGTGTTGAAAAATTACGCTAACCGCAGGACTTTGCTCGCGACTTTCTTGCTTGTCACGGTAATCTCTGTAATCATGCGAATACAACTCGAACCACATACATTCTACAGTGCGCCAACATTTAGTCTGCGGCCTAAAAATGCGTGAAAACAAAGGTTTACCTCATAGCACATTTCAGCTTTGTAGATCCGCTGATTACCCGGAAGAAACATCCAAAATTTCTTGAATTTGTTTGTACCAAATCCGTCAGTCTCGCAGGAAACGTCGTCGTGAATTTGACAGCAGAAACTGTGCTGCTTGGCTCACCAATGTACTGGCAGAAAACGTCCAAATCAGCCGATTTACTGGTTGCGGAGTGATCATAAAATTTGCGGTTACCAGGAATGTACACAGTAACGGGTCCACTCCCCTCCGGTTGTGCTACACCCCACGGGAAATCTTTCCCGGTGGTATATGCTGGGGTCCTCGGATTTGTGTCATACCATCCATCTCTCTCGGTATCACGATGGATGAGTAATTGGTTGACTCCAGTCCAGAGCAAAGAAAATCTACCTGGGAAAAGTTGCGCTACAGCTGCTGAATCTCTTCCCAAGAGAAAAAGATTCAATCCAAGAGATTTCCCGTACTCTTCACACATCTCGGCAGCTTCACAAAAGGTCTTTGATACCCCAACATGCGTTACACATACGCCAGATTGACTTTCCTCAAAATTGGCAGGACATGCAGTTTCGCCTAGATTTATTGCTAGTAACAGGGTGGCAATAAGAAGGATCGAGCACATCGAGCTGGCTGGCGAATTCTCCCACGGAACTGTTCCCTTTCGACCCGTATTGGCTTTTATTGTTTGAGGCGAGCTATTGTGTTGGGTTGTTGGAGAGGGTGTTCATCATCTCCAAGCATCCGTCCCCTTGTTTGCGCCACCAATCAGAGAGAAGCATGTTATTGGTTGCAGTGGCGCAACGTGTTATAGTATGCCACGCATTATTCGATTCAGTTAGTTGAAATTCAGCCACATTCTCCTTCCATGTTACAAGCATATGCGCATGCAAGAAGATTCACTACTTCCCTTAAAATTTACGAGGTAGATATACAAACCTTCCGCACTCATCATTGTGGGGACTGATATGAGTAGGTTAAGAATTTGTGTCTGCTCGCTGACATACTATACGGGATATTCTGTTTTGGTTTGGGGTTCAGATTAAGGTCAGTGTGGAACATACTCAAATTAACTTCATTTTTCCAAATTTTATATCGTACATGAATGATGTGATTTAACGTGGTGAAATGAATTATGAACGATAAAATAATGTAATGTGCTGTCTGCCGATGCAATGGCAGTTTGCATCTGTCTACGCGATAATGTTCGGATGTTTTAATACGAATCGGGTTCATTATGACTTTACCTGCTTACCGCTAAATAATAATTATTCGCACACTAGATAATTAAGCTGTGAGAGAGACTGGGATTGCAGTCATTTGGATACTTCAACTGTTTATCCACAGCATACTGAGGTATGAACTAAGAGGCTCAATGCAGTTTCTTACGTTGCACACTTCCTCATTCTACTGAGTACGTACCACCGACGTCGCTGTGCATCTTCCTCTCAATTCGCAGTTGGGCAAGCCGAAACTGAATCAAACCGGTGGCGTTAGCTATGCAACAGGGGAGTGCGCGTGACAGTAGTTTGCTTTTGAACTATAAAGCAAATGCTTCCAATTGCATGCTTTTCCGAAACAAAACAATTCTGACAAGAATTACACCTATGAACGTTTTTGTGGAACGGATGCTCACGATCATTACTTCGAGTCATTTCTTACGCAAACAATTCGCCACGGTTTTGTTATATCCCTCACTAGATTCTGGTTGGTGGAGTTCACAAATCGTTCACTGTGTTCCAGCGCGGCCAATGTGTAAGTTCCTAACACAATTGGTAGCGGTCACTTTTCTTCTATAAGAATCGAGTTGATTGTTTGATTTAAATTAGCAGGAACAGGCGCAATTCAAGAAAACTCTGGAAAGTCGTGGTCATTCATGAACATGCAAACGCAAACTGTAGAATTACGCCGTAAAGATTCCCTCGAACCTGAGTCTACAATTTTATCAGTGTACGTGTGCGATATGCGTATTCTCATTGACTTGGTTATTTTGCTCTTCAAAGTTTGCTTATTCAGTAAAATATAGCTTGGGACGAGGTGAGCTTCCTGTTGCGTTCTTGTAACACTTTCCACGCCTCGCATTGCAATGCTTTCATTTCTTACTGCCATGTTTACCATTGTACACAAAACGTTTGACAAACTGCCACGTCAACCAAATGTGCCTAATGCAACGTGCGTTCTTTGTATGGGTAACGGCTGTTTGTTTTACAGCATTTGCAATATGTTCTAAGTTAACTGCATATAGCTGTAAACCGCGTCAAGGAATACAACTGTACGTCCATGATTCGGTCGATATTTTTTCCGCACATACAAATAAGACGGGTTAGCCTGAGAAAAATGATATCTGAATATATTCTACCAGGGTAGAGAGTTGATCACCGACTCGATGCAAGTTGATAACAAGCTGGAAAACGGAAAGAGAGCCAGTCGTTTGCAAGTCTAAAAGCAAACGGTGGTGTGATTCCACCTTACTCCTTCTAACCCCGAAAAAGTTGTCCTCGACGCTGATCACCTTTACTCAGCGCTTATCCCAGGTCTAACCAACTGACTGGGATGCCACTCATTCGTCATTAATTCGAGGATTTCAGAGTTTTTGTTTTGACATGTTTTGGAAACACCAATCTGGCTTTTGTTTGACTTGAAGAACATGCGTAGAATCTACCCATTCTCCACGTGGTTGCTTCGATTTTGATTAGGGCATTCAAAACGTTTTATTTAGAAACATCTATCTTGATTTCATGAATAAAATCACTAGATATACGCACCGGAACAACTCGCATTTCCGACCAATGAGGTCCACTGTGTTGCATCAGCCATATGCTTGAATGCCCATTGCGTTCATTCTGCGTGTAGCTTCTCATATTGAATTCCTCTAATGGTATCATTTGGACTTCTCTAAATAATCTTTCAGTGAATTATTTAACAGTTCACTCAACTTCGCGAAATGGCTGTTTATCGTCTGATCTATTTTTATGAACAAGAATTTCATCACACCTTTAGGAATGCGTAGAAAATGACCAACAAACTGTACTCTACAGACATGGAGCTCTAAGGGGCATCAGTCATTAAGTACAACTTAACGTCCAACGATATAAACATATTGCGAGTTGGGCTGTCACATCAGTGTGCCAGCAAGACACAGGGGGCAGAAGGACATAATCGCACATCACAATTGTAAACAGCAGTAGCGAGTAACTTCACTGAATGGAGATATTTTGGACGAAGCAGGTTAGAGACCTCTCAAGAAGTACACTCTTTGTGATGATGAACAACAAAACTGCACTACGGGTTGCCATGCTGTTCCGAAATTACGGAGGAATAAAACGAAGAGTGTTTTGTTCCAGACAAAATAAATTGCCACTAATTGCGAGTTATCAATTTGGGCACTTCTAAGTGGGGCAAGCAGAAGCGAACACTGAGGGGACGACTGACGTAACTCTTTCATCTGATGTCAACGTCATAGGTTTCACAGTGGACTTTCATATTTTGTTCAGCACTGTATTACTTCAAACATTCTTAGCTAGTCTGTGTTGGAAATCAAAGTCATCCTCCTTATTGCTTCTGTCGGGAAATTTCAACAAGCGCAAGAAATCCTGATAGCACTTACCTACCCACTATATCGGTATATATTCGTTTGAACAGTTAGAATTAGTTTTGAAGAATGCAAGTTTTGATGTCACTGAATCCAACCTGGAGGCGATAAGGAAAGCATTATGGTAATTCCATGCAAACTAGGAATAGCGCCTTCCGCCGTTTCGCAACTTCCGTCACGGTGCCCAACATACAACGGTTTCATCATCATATGCCATGTTTCAACTGTTTGGCAACAACATAGTCAGTCATAATTTTAAAAATCTTCTCCAACTGTAACAGAAAATGACACGGGAAGTCTTTGAGTACTTTCCGAGAGAGAAAGAAATCGTTTACATGCAGATGTAGTTTCCATTTCACCTAATTGTTTGTGTTGTAACCTCTTCAAGGTTTTCGAAGAGCATGCGTCGATGGAGAGGTTTCCTGGAGCGTAACGCTAGACTATCATGGAAATTTCACTAGGACATTTTTTTCTGTCTTTGCCATAAGAATAATGCTGCTTCTAATGTTTCTGCCCTAGTGGTTTCTAAATTGAGAATTTTACTGATCTCGCACTTTTATTAGTCAAGCTTTTACGTTTGCTCTGTTCATCCTTAGTTCGATGTTTAGATTACATAAACTCCTGTCGTGTGCTTGCTGCGAGTGCAAAGTGTTGTCGTGCCCACTTGATTTAGTGTAACGCATAGTGTTGATTATATAGAGTTTCATTCGGGCGTGCGCTGGGAAAGTTCTATCACCTTGTCAAGTGGAAGACTACAACATTGTGATCTGAGGCTGTACTGAATCATCGGATCAGAGAAATATTTTGAATAAGACTTGATCAACAAACATACCGACGCAGAAAACCTATCATCAAAATGAACAAGGCATCTCAGTGACTTGACTTGAAGGGCAGATATACATTGGAAATATTTCAAGTACGCTTAGCCCTAGCGGTGGAAGGTTATTTTGCAACGTGTAACTTTGGAATACTGCTTTTGCTAATGTTTGATAGTGCACGGATCACTGCATCCAGTTAGAGTGCTGATAGCTTCAGAGCAGCTTGCAGTTTAAAATGTGTTAAAACAGTGTTGAAACCAGGATATCAGGAACTCAGAGCGAAAATGCAGACAAAGTCAGGAATTTTTGTCATAGTCATTTGTAAGGTTTAGGATGGGTAATTAGTCCACTGATGAGTTTGTGAACACTTCCCGGGAATCTTGGTCCAAGCTATTCTACAACGAAGGAACGTAGGCCAATATGTGTGTGCGTCATCATAGATTAAAAGCATCAGCTCGCCTGCCTGTTGGCTCTTTACATCATACCGAAGACGCTCAAAACGATTGAATTCCATAGGGTTTATCCGTCAGTAGGAGGTATTTCACAAGCCAATTACCATAAGACAGTCCATCAAAGAACCCTGTCAACCAGGGTTTGATGCACTTTAAGGAAGATCGGTGAGAAGATGTTGAGGTCAACTTATAAACAATTACTTTCCGTACCGGTGTAGTCCTGACGTCTACAAAATGTGACCACTAAAAACTCTTTCCACACAAAAGGTAAGTGTGAACGTTTTGATGATAGTTTTGTTGGATAATATGGTAATTAGATCATTAATACCTACTGGGCTCCGTTGCACGTACGAAACTATCGGCATTAAACGCCATATCACATACTGTGTTTCTCGAGGTAGGTTATGCTGTTATGACGTATTTCGGAAGGATGGGGCATATTTGTCCACGAGATCTGACGAACTTCCCCATTGAGGTAGCACATTTACGCAGCATCTAAATGCAAAAACGAACACTATAGATTTAATTTATGGTTTCTCATTGGAAACCGTAGATATAACCTGAGACGATTTGTGTAACCAAGAACTGTGTGCGCTGGCCGAATAAAACCGACGTTAGATTGTGAACACGACTGTGCACAATAGTTCAGCATCGCATTTCAATACCTAGCCTGGACAAGTTCAGTAACCACCGCTCGATGGCCAACGTAAAGTGTTGTCAAAGAATTACTTGCAGTTGAGTTAAATAACTATCTATCAGACAGTAGTTCAATGTGTCAGCAAGCAACATGTAACCCTTGTACATCCTCAACAATCTCACTCTATATTACAACGTATTTCCACCGTGGAACTTGACACACGCATATATGCAATCATTTTCTGTCTGGTAGACTACACCACTGGTAATTACACGGTGTATTTTTAAAGCTGTCATCTCTCTCGAAGTGTGAGGCACCTGCTGGTGTAGGAGAATTAGTAACGACTGTGACTAGAAAGAGATTGATGGTTTGATGGAAAAAGTGATGCAGTAAGATTATGCAAATGGTGATCAATCAACTGATTGCAGTTAGTATTCTACGTGAGCTGACTGACTGGAAGCTAGTGGAACGTGAATCACAATGTGTGGCATGTGTTCCAATAGTCCACGACATTCCATCATACCATTAATCGGCTTACTGGTTGACGGTATTAACTGTCTGTCTGAAATAATTTACTACTTCCAGATCATTTATCAGCGCAACCGTTGTAATTTGTAACGGGTTCCATTTGCATGATGAGACTGTATTTAGCACATATGAGTGAATTGTTTCTCCGATGAAGCTGTTGCTGAACCAAATATATTCGAATGGATGGCACAACATAATTTCTTTAGAATAGTCACTAGTAGGTCTCTTCACAGATGATGGATCCCACGGAGCGTGTGCTCACTGGTCAGTTAATTCCCCGTTGGATTCGTGAATTCTGCGCTTTAAAACACTTCCTTTGCTATTAAAATTTCCAGAATTTGCTAAAACTTTCACTGCAAATTCAACTCGTCTGAACCCGTTGAACACATAGACGGAACGAAAATCTTTTATGAAATGAACTATACGATGCATTATACGCAAACGGAGGTTAGATATTTATGTGTAATGACTATGTGGGCGTTGTGGTCTACGTTTGATGAGATGTTCCGCTTGACATATTTGGTCAGACGGACTGCGGCTCTCATTATTGTTATCGGTTTTTGGAGAGCACAGATTATCTTGCCATCACATCATCTGTGCTGTGTTCGTGGATTTTTAGTGAAAGCATCCAGCAATCTGAATGAGAAGAATCCGAAGCTTCTGTCTGCTCCGTAACTGAACACGTGAACATGTTCAGCGAGTATATGAAATCACGTGAATTGTTAGACACTGTGCTTCGACAGCACACACCATGAAACGTTACCCTTCAGCTTGTCCAGTTATTCACCTTTGAAATTCCTGGTTCGCTGCCGATAGTGTGTATGTTTTTTATGTCAACAAAAACCAACACGCTCGGAAGATAGCTACATTGTTAACGATACTATCTTTTGGTGAGATAGGTATATCCTGAAAACGATTCATGAAGTTTTATTACGGCTGAACCAAACCGGAACATTTGCGAGTTGAAACCATGGGGTTCAAAATTAAAACTTTTTCAGAACAAACCGCATGCCAACATGTTTACTTCGATATATCGGGAGCGTGAAGCACGCTGGTTGTGTACGAGAGACAAACAGACCATCACGTAAAAACACGCAAGACCGTCAACAGCAAGACGATCCGATGGATTGCTTCAACAACTGTTGTCCACAGCGGATCCTGGTAATTTCTCATCAGAATAAAGCTCAGCAGCTCCGGGGTCGAATTGCATACAATATTCCGAACGAGATAATTAGGTTTACTTGAATTACCTAACAATGGATGATGCAGGCTTTCTATTCACCAATTTTATACCGATATGTCATTGTTCGTCTTGAACATATCGGAACTTGTTTCTTCTTCATGGGAATCGTTGTCCAATTATGCGGCCACTGTGAGCTTAACCGGAGCTGCAAGTGAATTGGTGAACACCATGAGGTACAACACCAAGGCGATCCGATAGATTGTTTCGCTACATCAGCGGCATTTGATGAGTTGTGCTGGTACACTTATAGAACGCTGCTGCGAAGATATTCAGTTCACAGATTCAGACGAAATCCACTCGCAATACACAGAACATTGATAAATCATATTAGTGGTGGAAATTATTTCATGTATATGACGTAATCTGACCACCACAAAAAGGTGACACCGAGACTCAAGAGGAAACAAGTTTCTTCATTGACACTTTCGATGCCATTCTTGGTAGAACTAGTGAGCAGCAAATTATTTACTCAGGATTGACAGTTGGTCAGTCACTCCTGTTTGTCATTTGAGGAGAACAGTGCACCATGGATGTCACCTCGTGCGCGGCCAGTAACATACTGCCACATTTGTTTGCAATTGATTATAAGGTTGCGCATTCACTCAGAACAAAGCGAAGGGCTACAATTTCAATGCTAGTTGATGAAGGAACCAAACAGGTGAATACACGCTCTAATCCACGTTGAGACTACTAATATTTGGTCAAGGACTGAACTGAAGTTGTTTAAGTGTGATGCGCACCAGTCCTACTGAACTGCAGAATGACTGACCGGAAGTAATATGTTGGGAACGTGTGGTTCGACTCGCATTTCAATCCTTGATAATAGTAAGCCTTGTTACCACCGACAGTTTAACACTGTTTGACGAACTGTAAGTCCAGATATATGGATTACATATGTGTCACACTGATGTGTACGTAACAGACTTATCAGTAACGCAGCGGCCAGATATTTCGAAGAAATATATCACCATCGATATTCCGTCTGTATCCCCAAACATATTCAGCTACATTGCTTAACAGATACATGAGGCCTTCACAAGTGCACGTTTTGCAAATGGCAGACGTCGGGTGCAGTGGAAACAGTTGCGCATGTATGACGCTAACTCTATAGTGAGCAATTTACTTTCCTAACGTTTGCAGCGTTTCCTTCGATATTGCTTGCATGTTTGTCCACGAACACAGTTCGTAGGGTTTTTTGAATAAACATTGTGTGCACTATATTTTAAATGATATCCCTATAGACATAAATAGTACCAGTAGTAGTGTGAACAATAAATATTTTGCACACTGTTCATTAATCACCTACAGTTTAAATGTGTCACAACCAGAACTACATAACGCACTGCCCATTCTGGTGCTCGGTTGAATTCATTGAGTAATGTATTCAAGAATAAAACGGTTTAATAAGAAGACATTCTTGGCAAGCTCGGCGAAGACTGCGGTTGGCTATCGTCATTTGTTATGGAGAAATGTACTCGCTCTGTTATAACACCGTTTCGGTTTTATGTTAAGTGTTACTGTCAATCCGCCAGGATGGGATGAGGAAAATAATCATACAACAAGGGTACCTGTCCTAAACAAGTATTTGAAATTAATGCTGAGTAATATTGCGTCACAATTTTCTGATGTGAATGATGTATGCATGTCCAAGCATATCGTAGCATCATGAAAAAGATAGTTCACCTTAAACTACGAGGTAACACAAGGGACATTGCAAAACGCCTCACTGGAGTAATCAAGTTTTAGTACATTCAAAAGCAGCACGAAGATTGTAAAATCTGGCCAACAGTATGCAGCAGAACGTAGAGTTTCTGACTCGTGGAAGCAATCGTGGGTTACAGAGAACCACGGTTGCTGGTGGGCACAGCACACCCAACTACTCGCTCGAGGCTGGTTGCATATCATAATCAGGTAGAATGTTCGTGAGACTTGTGTGTTTTGTGTAATTATGAGCGATACTGTAATGAAGTAGTCGGGGTAATTAAGATTACATTGATATTCTAATTGCAGCACATGAAGTAGAAAATCGGGTACCAGTCTGTTACTTTGATAGCATACTGATTGACTAGCACAATAAACTTGGTCGCCACGCATCTATCCGTCGTCTGTGTTGAACCAACGGAAGTTTGGGAGTGTGCGTTCTGGCAGCCTGCTCTTATGGACAGCTAGAGTGGTATATATAAATATGTCCTGAAATAGATAGCGGGCAGACGGTTATCTATGAACACCTGGAAAATCGCCCATTTGTTTCGGGTGGTGAGAAAGCTGGCGCGTCACAGTTGCTCAATTAAGCAAACATGATGCCATACGGTAGGAAACGGGATATAATTAGTAAAGCTGTTCACGACCGGAATATAATTTATGGAAGTTGCGCAAATTTAATCTTGTCAATCGTTTGCAGATAAGAACAGATGAAAATGTCTGATGGAACATGTTAAATTCGTAGACAAAAATTACACTACTACGAGTGTGCCAATATGATAAATGTAACCTGTGAACTCGGACTCCCCAATATGAGTGGTGTCTTGAGATAGCTGAACGATACGTGCGTTTCAAGTCTTACTTTAACTGTGACAGTCTAATACATGTGAGCTGCAGATGTCCCGACGAGTCAGTGACAAAACAATGATTACACCATTTTGGAGGTTGCTCGGCCCAATTAAACCGCAGTTCGTAGGCTTTGAGAATTACCAGAATTTCGCAGAGCGTGTGCACCATTCCATTTCATCTTAGACAAGCACAGTTCATCATACCATTCTCTGGCTTGATGTTGATCACACATCCATGAATGCTTCAAAGAGAGCAGCAACGATTAGAGAACTCCATTGTGGAAAACACAACAGATATCACCTAAGAAATCCAGCCAAGACAATCCATTGTTGCAGATTTAGGATAAAAACACTACGTGACTTACATACTATCGCGTGTTTTGAAAACATCATCGTACCGTTATTTCTCTCCCACCCATCTTAACTTTCAAGCGCCACATAATGACCATCTGTTAGATCATTACATAATGAAAGGTTCACTGTGTCCATATAATCGGTATTCTGTTACGTGACTAGTTAACCTAAGTATAAGTGAACTGATGTCGATCGTCAAACTAGGTTTCGCGCGATCATCTTCAGTCGTCTTCACTGAAGTTTGTAATCTAGCACCGTAATGAATGGAAGTAACAGCCAGTTTATCCGCGACTAATGTAATGTCGTTGTCTTGTGTGATATTGTGCAGACAGCTTAAGTTAATTCCGTTAGCCCAACTGTCGATGGGTTCCTCGACAAGCAAGCCCAGCAACGACGGTCCTATAGTGTTTTCTAGTCATACTCATGCGTTCAGGAATGTTATCTCACAACGCGTCAAGTGATATTGATTTGCAACCTTTCTTAAAATAGCTGGTTGTTTTGCGATTTCAGTTACACAGTCTGTTGACTTTCCAAACCGGACTTATCCAGTGCCGATGAATCATGCTATTCAACGCGGCAGCCTAATTGGGATCTCAACAAACTGATGCGAACTCATCGAAAAGTCACACGTATTTTCTCCACTCCCACTAATCACACGCAGTCGTCGTAATTCATCGGGTGTTCCTGGGTGTGCATGTCATTTTGGGCTACCAAACCCCTCATTCGGAAAGAACATCAGATGCTCCACGTTGTTGCGGCCGACCGATTAGCTGCCATTTTGCTATGGATACGTCAGCTGGGAGTTGATATGAATGATGAAAAAATTCCACTGTCATCCTCTGCCAATTCATTACGTTGTTAGCCAGAGGGTGAACGGTTCTAATGCATTACACAAACAGTTGCTTCAGTTTATTGTTTGACTAGATGATTTATTCACCACTGCACAGTTTGCATGATTACCATTCAACTAGACTATCCTGAAGAGCGCACAAAATCAACCACGCTGGAACGAAAAACGGGTGCGCATTAGGCGAAACTTCACCACGAGAAATTTCCAACTGATCTCGCTACTGGCTGAGCGGCACCGATAGTCACGAGAATTTATGATGGTCAATGATTTCGATGTTGACCCTGCAGACAACGTGAAGTTATGTGGATATTCTGGAGAGCAGGCTTAATTTAGTTTAGTTGCAGTATTAACTAGACTAGTAAAATTAAACCTTCGTGGCTCTTTCGGTTAGACAGCCATACACAAAACATTGATAAGCAAGTCAGACACAGTGGATAATTTGATACGGGTCAACTTGTCTGTTTTGAGTTATAGGCACAATAGTGCAATTTTGGGTCTCTTCATATTGTTATAGTCATCCGAAAACAAATCATCCAGGGGCAGCATACTTTCTGTGAGTAGATTCCACGCCACAACAACCTAACGCACTTTCCTTACCTATATGAGAGTATACTCAGAGCAAATCGCTCTGTGGATTGTTCAGTCTATGATCTTCCATTTGCGTGGATCCGAATTATTGGTTTGGCTTGTTTGGACGAAATCAGGAACAAGGCTTCTGAGTGATCACAACTAAGTGGGTAGATGTTTGTCAAACCGAGCCTATGCTCACTTGCAGCAAACGTATTCAACTTCTAGAAATAAACATCTGAGAACTGAAATGCTGACAGGTGACAATGGAC